>CAKZFB020000009.1:2500-64000 GCA_936432065.2 Rutpela maculata
CCCCGGGTTTCCGGAGCGACAACTAACACACCACGGAGGCAACTATAGCTACCTGCGTGGAATCACTGGACCCAAGGAAGAATAAAAAATAGGAGATGTTAGTGCGGACCAAAGCTTTATGGCAAACAGGAAAAAATCGTGGGTAAGACCGCAAAGAAAAAGAGCAACCGTGGACACGTGTTTCGGACTCGTTGGTCCTCATCAGCACGGTGTAGCTAAGTTGAAAGGATAGGCTCAACTTAGGAATTGACACAAACGGTGACCACTGACAGGCAGCCAGTCGCACATTTGTGGCAAGAGTTAGAAGACCCCGGGTTTCCGGAGCGACAACTAACACACCACGGAGGCAACTATAGCTACCTGCGTGGAATCACTGGACCCAAGGAAGAATAAAAAATAGGAGATGTTAGTGCGGACCAAAGCTTTATGGCAAACAGGAAAAAATCGTGGGTAAGACCGCAAAGAAAAAGAGCAACCGTGGACACGTGTTTCGGACTCGTTGGTCCTCATCAGCACGGTGTAGCTAAGTTGAAAGGATAGGCTCAACTTAGGAATTGACACAAACGGTGACCACTGACAGGCAGCCAGTCGCACATTTGTGGCAAGAGTTAGAAGACCCCGGGTTTCCGGAGCGACAACTAACACACCACGGAGGCAACTATAGCTACCTGCGTGGAATCACTGGACCCAAGGAAGAATAAAAAATAGGAGATGTTAGTGCGGACCAAAGCTTTATGGCAAACAGGAAAAAATCGTGGGTAAGACCGCAAAGAAAAAGAGCAACCGTGGACACGTGTTTCGGACTCGTTGGTCCTCATCAGCACGGTGTAGCTAAGTTGAAAGGATAGGCTCAACTTAGGAATTGACACAAACGGTGACCACTGACAGGCAGCCAGTCGCACATTTGTGGCAAGAGTTAGAAGACCCCGGGTTTCCGGAGCGACAACTAACACACCACGGAGGCAACTATAGCTACCTGCGTGGAATCACTGGACCCAAGGAAGAATAAAAAATAGGAGATGTTAGTGCGGACCAAAGCTTTATGGCAAACAGGAAAAAATCGTGGGTAAGACCGCAAAGAAAAAGAGCAACCGTGGACACGTGTTTCGGACTCGTTGGTCCTCATCAGCACGGTGTAGCTAAGTTGAAAGGATAGGCTCAACTTAGGAATTGACACAAACGGTGACCACTGACAGGCAGCCAGTCGCACATTTGTGGCAAGAGTTAGAAGACCCCGGGTTTCCGGAGCGACAACTAACACACCACGGAGGCAACTATAGCTACCTGCGTGGAATCACTGGACCCAAGGAAGAATAAAAAATAGGAGATGTTAGTGCGGACCAAAGCTTTATGGCAAACAGGAAAAAATCGTGGGTAAGACCGCAAAGAAAAAGAGCAACCGTGGACACGTGTTTCGGACTCGTTGGTCCTCATCAGCACGGTGTAGCTAAGTTGAAAGGATAGGCTCAACTTAGGAATTGACACAAACGGTGACCACTGACAGGCAGCCAGTCGCACATTTGTGGCAAGAGTTAGAAGACCCCGGGTTTCCGGAGCGACAACTAACACACCACGGAGGCAACTATAGCTACCTGCGTGGAATCACTGGACCCAAGGAAGAATAAAAAATAGGAGATGTTAGTGCGGACCAAAGCTTTATGGCAAACAGGAAAAAATCGTGGGTAAGACCGCAAAGAAAAAGAGCAACCGTGGACACGTGTTTCGGACTCGTTGGTCCTCATCAGCACGGTGTAGCTAAGTTGAAAGGATAGGCTCAACTTAGGAATTGACACAAACGGTGACCACTGACAGGCAGCCAGTCGCACATTTGTGGCAAGAGTTAGAAGACCCCGGGTTTCCGGAGCGACAACTAACACACCACGGAGGCAACTATAGCTACCTGCGTGGAATCACTGGACCCAAGGAAGAATAAAAAATAGGAGATGTTAGTGCGGACCAAAGCTTTATGGCAAACAGGAAAAAATCGTGGGTAAGACCGCAAAGAAAAAGAGCAACCGTGGACACGTGTTTCGGACTCGTTGGTCCTCATCAGCACGGTGTAGCTAAGTTGAAAGGATAGGCTCAACTTAGGAATTGACACAAACGGTGACCACTGACAGGCAGCCAGTCGCACATTTGTGGCAAGAGTTAGAAGACCCCGGGTTTCCGGAGCGACAACTAACACACCACGGAGGCAACTATAGCTACCTGCGTGGAATCACTGGACCCAAGGAAGAATAAAAAATAGGAGATGTTAGTGCGGACCAAAGCTTTATGGCAAACAGGAAAAAATCGTGGGTAAGACCGCAAAGAAAAAGAGCAACCGTGGACACGTGTTTCGGACTCGTTGGTCCTCATCAGCACGGTGTAGCTAAGTTGAAAGGATAGGCTCAACTTAGGAATTGACACAAACGGTGACCACTGACAGGCAGCCAGTCGCACATTTGTGGCAAGAGTTAGAAGACCCCGGGTTTCCGGAGCGACAACTAACACACCACGGAGGCAACTATAGCTACCTGCGTGGAATCACTGGACCCAAGGAAGAATAAAAAATAGGAGATGTTAGTGCGGACCAAAGCTTTATGGCAAACAGGAAAAAATCGTGGGTAAGACCGCAAAGAAAAAGAGCAACCGTGGACACGTGTTTCGGACTCGTTGGTCCTCATCAGCACGGTGTAGCTAAGTTGAAAGGATAGGCTCAACTTAGGAATTGACACAAACGGTGACCACTGACAGGCAGCCAGTCGCACATTTGTGGCAAGAGTTAGAAGACCCCGGGTTTCCGGAGCGACAACTAACACACCACGGAGGCAACTATAGCTACCTGCGTGGAATCACTGGACCCAAGGAAGAATAAAAAATAGGAGATGTTAGTGCGGACCAAAGCTTTATGGCAAACAGGAAAAAATCGTGGGTAAGACCGCAAAGAAAAAGAGCAACCGTGGACACGTGTTTCGGACTCGTTGGTCCTCATCAGCACGGTGTAGCTAAGTTGAAAGGATAGGCTCAACTTAGGAATTGACACAAACGGTGACCACTGACAGGCAGCCAGTCGCACATTTGTGGCAAGAGTTAGAAGACCCCGGGTTTCCGGAGCGACAACTAACACACCACGGAGGCAACTATAGCTACCTGCGTGGAATCACTGGACCCAAGGAAGAATAAAAAATAGGAGATGTTAGTGCGGACCAAAGCTTTATGGCAAACAGGAAAAAATCGTGGGTAAGACCGCAAAGAAAAAGAGCAACCGTGGACACGTGTTTCGGACTCGTTGGTCCTCATCAGCACGGTGTAGCTAAGTTGAAAGGATAGGCTCAACTTAGGAATTGACACAAACGGTGACCACTGACAGGCAGCCAGTCGCACATTTGTGGCAAGAGTTAGAAGACCCCGGGTTTCCGGAGCGACAACTAACACACCACGGAGGCAACTATAGCTACCTGCGTGGAATCACTGGACCCAAGGAAGAATAAAAAATAGGAGATGTTAGTGCGGACCAAAGCTTTATGGCAAACAGGAAAAAATCGTGGGTAAGACCGCAAAGAAAAAGAGCAACCGTGGACACGTGTTTCGGACTCGTTGGTCCTCATCAGCACGGTGTAGCTAAGTTGAAAGGATAGGCTCAACTTAGGAATTGACACAAACGGTGACCACTGACAGGCAGCCAGTCGCACATTTGTGGCAAGAGTTAGAAGACCCCGGGTTTCCGGAGCGACAACTAACACACCACGGAGGCAACTATAGCTACCTGCGTGGAATCACTGGACCCAAGGAAGAATAAAAAATAGGAGATGTTAGTGCGGACCAAAGCTTTATGGCAAACAGGAAAAAATCGTGGGTAAGACCGCAAAGAAAAAGAGCAACCGTGGACACGTGTTTCGGACTCGTTGGTCCTCATCAGCACGGTGTAGCTAAGTTGAAAGGATAGGCTCAACTTAGGAATTGACACAAACGGTGACCACTGACAGGCAGCCAGTCGCACATTTGTGGCAAGAGTTAGAAGACCCCGGGTTTCCGGAGCGACAACTAACACACCACGGAGGCAACTATAGCTACCTGCGTGGAATCACTGGACCCAAGGAAGAATAAAAAATAGGAGATGTTAGTGCGGACCAAAGCTTTATGGCAAACAGGAAAAAATCGTGGGTAAGACCGCAAAGAAAAAGAGCAACCGTGGACACGTGTTTCGGACTCGTTGGTCCTCATCAGCACGGTGTAGCTAAGTTGAAAGGATAGGCTCAACTTAGGAATTGACACAAACGGTGACCACTGACAGGCAGCCAGTCGCACATTTGTGGCAAGAGTTAGAAGACCCCGGGTTTCCGGAGCGACAACTAACACACCACGGAGGCAACTATAGCTACCTGCGTGGAATCACTGGACCCAAGGAAGAATAAAAAATAGGAGATGTTAGTGCGGACCAAAGCTTTATGGCAAACAGGAAAAAATCGTGGGTAAGACCGCAAAGAAAAAGAGCAACCGTGGACACGTGTTTCGGACTCGTTGGTCCTCATCAGCACGGTGTAGCTAAGTTGAAAGGATAGGCTCAACTTAGGAATTGACACAAACGGTGACCACTGACAGGCAGCCAGTCGCACATTTGTGGCAAGAGTTAGAAGACCCCGGGTTTCCGGAGCGACAACTAACACACCACGGAGGCAACTATAGCTACCTGCGTGGAATCACTGGACCCAAGGAAGAATAAAAAATAGGAGATGTTAGTGCGGACCAAAGCTTTATGGCAAACAGGAAAAAATCGTGGGTAAGACCGCAAAGAAAAAGAGCAACCGTGGACACGTGTTTCGGACTCGTTGGTCCTCATCAGCACGGTGTAGCTAAGTTGAAAGGATAGGCTCAACTTAGGAATTGACACAAACGGTGACCACTGACAGGCAGCCAGTCGCACATTTGTGGCAAGAGTTAGAAGACCCCGGGTTTCCGGAGCGACAACTAACACACCACGGAGGCAACTATAGCTACCTGCGTGGAATCACTGGACCCAAGGAAGAATAAAAAATAGGAGATGTTAGTGCGGACCAAAGCTTTATGGCAAACAGGAAAAAATCGTGGGTAAGACCGCAAAGAAAAAGAGCAACCGTGGACACGTGTTTCGGACTCGTTGGTCCTCATCAGCACGGTGTAGCTAAGTTGAAAGGATAGGCTCAACTTAGGAATTGACACAAACGGTGACCACTGACAGGCAGCCAGTCGCACATTTGTGGCAAGAGTTAGAAGACCCCGGGTTTCCGGAGCGACAACTAACACACCACGGAGGCAACTATAGCTACCTGCGTGGAATCACTGGACCCAAGGAAGAATAAAAAATAGGAGATGTTAGTGCGGACCAAAGCTTTATGGCAAACAGGAAAAAATCGTGGGTAAGACCGCAAAGAAAAAGAGCAACCGTGGACACGTGTTTCGGACTCGTTGGTCCTCATCAGCACGGTGTAGCTAAGTTGAAAGGATAGGCTCAACTTAGGAATTGACACAAACGGTGACCACTGACAGGCAGCCAGTCGCACATTTGTGGCAAGAGTTAGAAGACCCCGGGTTTCCGGAGCGACAACTAACACACCACGGAGGCAACTATAGCTACCTGCGTGGAATCACTGGACCCAAGGAAGAATAAAAAATAGGAGATGTTAGTGCGGACCAAAGCTTTATGGCAAACAGGAAAAAATCGTGGGTAAGACCGCAAAGAAAAAGAGCAACCGTGGACACGTGTTTCGGACTCGTTGGTCCTCATCAGCACGGTGTAGCTAAGTTGAAAGGATAGGCTCAACTTAGGAATTGACACAAACGGTGACCACTGACAGGCAGCCAGTCGCACATTTGTGGCAAGAGTTAGAAGACCCCGGGTTTCCGGAGCGACAACTAACACACCACGGAGGCAACTATAGCTACCTGCGTGGAATCACTGGACCCAAGGAAGAATAAAAAATAGGAGATGTTAGTGCGGACCAAAGCTTTATGGCAAACAGGAAAAAATCGTGGGTAAGACCGCAAAGAAAAAGAGCAACCGTGGACACGTGTTTCGGACTCGTTGGTCCTCATCAGCACGGTGTAGCTAAGTTGAAAGGATAGGCTCAACTTAGGAATTGACACAAACGGTGACCACTGACAGGCAGCCAGTCGCACATTTGTGGCAAGAGTTAGAAGACCCCGGGTTTCCGGAGCGACAACTAACACACCACGGAGGCAACTATAGCTACCTGCGTGGAATCACTGGACCCAAGGAAGAATAAAAAATAGGAGATGTTAGTGCGGACCAAAGCTTTATGGCAAACAGGAAAAAATCGTGGGTAAGACCGCAAAGAAAAAGAGCAACCGTGGACACGTGTTTCGGACTCGTTGGTCCTCATCAGCACGGTGTAGCTAAGTTGAAAGGATAGGCTCAACTTAGGAATTGACACAAACGGTGACCACTGACAGGCAGCCAGTCGCACATTTGTGGCAAGAGTTAGAAGACCCCGGGTTTCCGGAGCGACAACTAACACACCACGGAGGCAACTATAGCTACCTGCGTGGAATCACTGGACCCAAGGAAGAATAAAAAATAGGAGATGTTAGTGCGGACCAAAGCTTTATGGCAAACAGGAAAAAATCGTGGGTAAGACCGCAAAGAAAAAGAGCAACCGTGGACACGTGTTTCGGACTCGTTGGTCCTCATCAGCACGGTGTAGCTAAGTTGAAAGGATAGGCTCAACTTAGGAATTGACACAAACGGTGACCACTGACAGGCAGCCAGTCGCACATTTGTGGCAAGAGTTAGAAGACCCCGGGTTTCCGGAGCGACAACTAACACACCACGGAGGCAACTATAGCTACCTGCGTGGAATCACTGGACCCAAGGAAGAATAAAAAATAGGAGATGTTAGTGCGGACCAAAGCTTTATGGCAAACAGGAAAAAATCGTGGGTAAGACCGCAAAGAAAAAGAGCAACCGTGGACACGTGTTTCGGACTCGTTGGTCCTCATCAGCACGGTGTAGCTAAGTTGAAAGGATAGGCTCAACTTAGGAATTGACACAAACGGTGACCACTGACAGGCAGCCAGTCGCACATTTGTGGCAAGAGTTAGAAGACCCCGGGTTTCCGGAGCGACAACTAACACACCACGGAGGCAACTATAGCTACCTGCGTGGAATCACTGGACCCAAGGAAGAATAAAAAATAGGAGATGTTAGTGCGGACCAAAGCTTTATGGCAAACAGGAAAAAATCGTGGGTAAGACCGCAAAGAAAAAGAGCAACCGTGGACACGTGTTTCGGACTCGTTGGTCCTCATCAGCACGGTGTAGCTAAGTTGAAAGGATAGGCTCAACTTAGGAATTGACACAAACGGTGACCACTGACAGGCAGCCAGTCGCACATTTGTGGCAAGAGTTAGAAGACCCCGGGTTTCCGGAGCGACAACTAACACACCACGGAGGCAACTATAGCTACCTGCGTGGAATCACTGGACCCAAGGAAGAATAAAAAATAGGAGATGTTAGTGCGGACCAAAGCTTTATGGCAAACAGGAAAAAATCGTGGGTAAGACCGCAAAGAAAAAGAGCAACCGTGGACACGTGTTTCGGACTCGTTGGTCCTCATCAGCACGGTGTAGCTAAGTTGAAAGGATAGGCTCAACTTAGGAATTGACACAAACGGTGACCACTGACAGGCAGCCAGTCGCACATTTGTGGCAAGAGTTAGAAGACCCCGGGTTTCCGGAGCGACAACTAACACACCACGGAGGCAACTATAGCTACCTGCGTGGAATCACTGGACCCAAGGAAGAATAAAAAATAGGAGATGTTAGTGCGGACCAAAGCTTTATGGCAAACAGGAAAAAATCGTGGGTAAGACCGCAAAGAAAAAGAGCAACCGTGGACACGTGTTTCGGACTCGTTGGTCCTCATCAGCACGGTGTAGCTAAGTTGAAAGGATAGGCTCAACTTAGGAATTGACACAAACGGTGACCACTGACAGGCAGCCAGTCGCACATTTGTGGCAAGAGTTAGAAGACCCCGGGTTTCCGGAGCGACAACTAACACACCACGGAGGCAACTATAGCTACCTGCGTGGAATCACTGGACCCAAGGAAGAATAAAAAATAGGAGATGTTAGTGCGGACCAAAGCTTTATGGCAAACAGGAAAAAATCGTGGGTAAGACCGCAAAGAAAAAGAGCAACCGTGGACACGTGTTTCGGACTCGTTGGTCCTCATCAGCACGGTGTAGCTAAGTTGAAAGGATAGGCTCAACTTAGGAATTGACACAAACGGTGACCACTGACAGGCAGCCAGTCGCACATTTGTGGCAAGAGTTAGAAGACCCCGGGTTTCCGGAGCGACAACTAACACACCACGGAGGCAACTATAGCTACCTGCGTGGAATTGTTGTAGAACTCTCCAAAATCGTCCTAAGTTGAAGACATAATCAAAATTCGACTTAGGCAAAAATTTCATTAAAGACATTTTCGGGAGTCTGCAGAGGCGCAGATCAGTCCACAAGGACCGTTTTGGGTTCTATAAGGCGTTGGAAATGACCAGGCGAAAATTCGAAGAAACACCGAATTTTCACTTAGGAAAAATGTTTTTGGTTCAGAATATCAGAGTAGAAGTATATAATGACAAAGATTTATGAATAATATACTTTTTCAAAGGTACCATAAATTGGACTTTGAAAAATAATATTTTTGGAAGGGCGTCAAAATTTGGCCCAAGAATCGATTTATCGAAAGTACGCCAAAGTTTCACTTGCAGACTAATTTTTCAAAACTGCGTTGAAATTTGGCTTGAAGATCGATTTTTCAAAAGTACGCCAAAATTTCACCCGCAGATTAACTTTTCAAAAGTACCTTGAAATTTGGCTTGAAAATCGATTTTTCAAAAGTACGCCAAAATTTCACCCGCAGATTAACTTTTCAAAAGTACCTTGAAATTTGGCTTGAAAATCAATTTTTCAAAAGTACGCCAAAATTTCACCCGCAGATTAACTTTTCAAAAGTACCTTGAAATTTGGCTTGAAAATCGATTTTTCAAAAGTACGCCAAAATTTCACCCGCAGATTAGTTTTTCAAAAGTACCTTGAAATTTGGCTCGAAAATCGATTTTTCAAAAGTACGCTAAAATTGGTCTTAAACTGGATTTTTCAAAAGTACCACGAAGTCAGTTTAAAAAGTACCACGAAAATATACTTTAAATTATTTTTTATTTTTTATTCCTCAACCAAAGACATTGACCTTTGAGGTACGATCATTGAAAGCACAATTCTAAAGTATGAGCATAAAATTTTAACGATGCACTGCATCCAAAAGGCAAAATAGAAGATTTTGTCAAAGCCGGCGTAGTGCCGATAAGCAAAAATTGATAAAAATCAATGCACATGTACAAGGCCGGTTTCTCGCATGGAAAGAGTTTGGATTGACCCAGCGGCTCGCAATTTGGTCGAGCGCGTTGAGTAGTCCAGACAAAGCGATGGTAGAAAAGCCAATAACGGGGCTTTTCAAATGACAAAGTTATAGAGGAAAACGCCTTGTGCATAAAAATCCAAAAATTCAATTTTGCCTAATAGTCGCTCGAAGGTGAGACGCTGCCAAATCGATATTATTAATCGACTGTGATAAGGGTTAGTAAGTCGTGGACTGATCGAACGCCACTCAACTTATGCAGTAATAAGTCCTCTGAATGTGTTTGAGTACGTGAATCTCCACGATACAAGAACTTTAAAGCTAGGTAGTCTCTAGCGAAACTAAATTCATTTAGTAAAACTTTTTTAAGTTAATTTCAGTCAGCCTTAATTATTCATTTACCCAGAGTCTGAAATGATTCTAAAAGCTCGCATTTTGATTCTGAGAAGGTACGTATGAATCTTTTCTACCTAATCGATCGTTAGCGCGAGCGCTCTCGCTTGTATGGTCTGAAAGTCACTACCTTGATTGGGGAAGGCACGATTCTTTCTTGAGAATTTTGTATAACCAATTCTGTTAAATAAACGGATTCTTTGAACTAATATTTCTTAATTGATCTTGAGGCCTGTTGACGGTCTATAATCCCTGGAACTTTCGTATAGAAAACCGGATGTGTCGAGTTAATTCGCATTAACGTTCGACCTTCTGGTTGTTTTACGGAGGTTCGATAGGGATTTTTTTATGCGTTTTTTGAGAAATATATTCCGTTATTAATGGACCAAAACGCGATTTTCGCGTACCAAAACTAATCCCTCCGCAGAGAAATTCTTCGGTTGGGATTTTTTTATGCAAAAATTCAGGAAATTAAGAGGTGCCTAAACCCCTAACGAGGGAATTCGGGTCCAGAGAGAGCGTAGTTTCCGATCTGTGGTAGTGCAGCCTTGGTCCCGCTTTTCGGCTACCGAAGTCATCTTATCTCGAACCCGCCTGGGAGGTAGAAGAACGGGGTAATACGCGACTGGCGCCCCCTGAGAAATAAATTGGTGTCGCGTCATTTTGACGCCCGGTAGTGCGTTCTTCTACATGGCGCCCAACGTGGGGCGTTGTTAGTCAGCAGGGCTTTCTGGAAAGGATATGGATGAATCAACGCCTTTCCAGTTTTACGACGAGCCGACATCTGTGATGGACAACGTCTCTAGAGGGTTAGAGAGGCCGTGCGCGGAGGATGTACTGGGTAGTTCGGGGGTTGGCCCGAGTACCACTGAAGGAGTCATACAGCCCTCCTCAGAACAAGTGTTCGCCCAAATGGCAGCAGGTCTTGCCAAAGCTCTAAGCGAAGCCACACACGAGCATAAGTATCGGTCGAAGCATCCAAATGCGGAATTTCATGGCTTCGAACACGAAGACCCTGAAACCTTCATTCATCATATGGAGGAATTTTTCGTCCGAGTACGAATTACGCAGGATAACGACCGTCTGTATAAAATATCAGAACAGCTCAAAGACGATGCTAGGAAATGGTTCGAACAATACCGAACCCTAATTACCACGTATCCTCTATTCCTCGAGCGGTTCAGAAGCCGTTACGATTCAGGTGAAGTACTCACCGAAGCAGTAGCTAATTTATATGGCAAGAAACAAGATGCCGAGGAAAATACGTCAGTATTTATTTCCAGGAAGGTATGCCTCTTCAACAGGATCGATCCGTTTAAGCCGGAGGCGATGAAGGCGGCTACCATCTTCAATCAGTTGAGACCTGATATGAAAATGCTCCTAAAGAGTGCCGTCATACTAGATACAAATACACTAGTGACGATGACCGAACAAATGGCCAAAATCATGGATGAGAATAAAGAATTCGAGATTCTGCAAAATGCAAAGAAAAGCAAAGACCGAGAAGCGTCCACCTCTACCGCTTCAGCTCAAGGGAATCAGCAATCGAGCAGTAACTGGAGAACGGAACCCTCCGCATTAGCGAAGCCGTCCTCCAGTTCCTTTGGTGCATCTAGGACACCATTCAATGGATCTCAAAGAAGAGATAATCCGCCAGCACCAAGGGTGCATTTTGCAAATAATATTTCCTCGCTGCCTAGAGGGGATATACCGAGAAGGGGTACTGGAGACGTAAGGAACTCCCGAGTCCCGTATCGCCCTTGCAGATATTGCCCAACAGAGCAGTGGCATTTTCATGCGGAATGCCCAAACAATCCCTATCGTAATATGAATACGGGAAACCAAGCGGGGGTCAGAGGCGATGGCCCAGGCCGAACTGTACCAGCCCCGCCTACCAGGCCCCAGCAGGCTCGAAGCGACCCTCGAGGAAGCTCCGAAGCAAGAAGTTTAAATTAAAAAACTTCGATGACCTTCCTGACCTTAATTACCTGTTTAAGGATCAAGAAGTCAACCTATCTCCCCACCGATTCACTACATTAGAATCTATCAATCAAACCAACGACGCTTTCCCTCTGCCTCGCATTAAGATTATAATTAATAATCGAGCGGTTAACGCTTTATTGGATACAGGTTCGACAAGGAATATTATCCAACCGAAATTTTTGAACGACATTGATCAACTTACAGCTCCCCAAACTTTTGTTATGGCTTGTGGCGATGGTTTAGTAGAATCCCTCGGGACTACGACCATAAACGTTAATGTACTAGATGTACCCTTTCAGACCACGTTTCAGGTCATTCAAAATTTAAATGAAGAGCTCATTCTGGGAGCCCCGTTTTTATATGCTCACAATGTCGTATTCGATTATCAACGTAAATGTGTCTACGTCGGCACCGAAGAGCGAATAACCGTCTTCTGGAATCAAGCGGCACATCAAGCAAGGAAGCAATGCCGGCTTCCCGAAGAACTGATCATCGGAAACGATAATTTAAAACCTCTATTCGAGGAATTCGCTGAATTGTTCACCGCGGTGCCTACCCAAGCTACCACGGTGACAACGAAACATAAAATAACAGTTAAAGACGACCGCCCGTTCAATATCAAACCCTACCCCATGTCTCCTTCTAAGAAAAAAGTTATGTACGATCAAATTGAAGAGATGCTGAAAGCCGGGGTCATAGAACCGAGTACCGCTCAGTACAGTTCGCCTCCCATTATAATTGAAAGGCCCGGCAAGAAGCCTCGCTTCTGCATTGATTATCGTCACTTAAATGAAGTAACGGAAGACGAAGCATCCGTCTTACCAAAGATATACGAGAGTATAAAGGATCTAGGAAACGCCAACATATTTACGGTGTTGGACCTCAAGAGCGGATATTGGCAAATCCCTCTTGAGGAGTCGTCAAAAAACTATTCTACGTTTACAACATTAGATGGAGCATCTTACCGATTTAACGTGATGCCTTTCGGATTGAAGACCGCTCCATGTACATTCCAAAAATTTATGGCAAGAGACGTATTGACCGGCTACTTGCATCATTTCTGCAAAGTATATCTCGATGATATTATCATCTACAGTGAAAATATAGAACAGCATGTAAACCATCTGAGAGCCGTCTTTGAACGCCTGCGTTTGCATAATTTAAAGGTGTCACCGGAAAAATGTGTAGTAGCCACGTCAAGCATAACCTATCTCGGGCATCAAATAAATGCCAACACCACTCAACCATTAGAAAAACACATATTACAGATACAAAATTATCCGGCCCCTACGACGAGGCGCCAGCTTCAGAGTTTCCTTGGTTTATGTAATTGGGTACGTGAATATATCCCTAATGTTGCAATAATTACAAAGCCCTTGACCCGACTACTCTCGAAAGACTGGCGCTTCAAGTGGAATCCGGAAGCCCAAGAAGCTTTTATTTTACTAAAAGAAGTATTGAATAAACCTCTAGGACTGCACCGGCCAGATTTCAATAAAATGTTCATACTGCAGACGGACGCATCCTTAATAGGATTATCTGCAGTATTATATCAATTGGGGGATAATGACCAGAAGCACATCGTCTCTTATGCTAGTAATACGTTATCTCCGACGGAGAGAAAATACCATATCAATGAATTGGAATGTTTGAGCGTCGTTAATTATATAAGGAAATACAAAATATATTTGGCAGACCGTCCATTTATAGTCAAAACCGACAATCGAGCTTTACTATGGTTAAATAAGCATAAGGACGAGAAAACGAAATTTACACGTTGGTCATTATTACTTCAGGAATACAGCTTCACAATAGAACATTGTCCCGGCAAGGAAAATATATTGGCAGACTATTTGAGCAGAAATCCTCAAGGCCCAAACGTCGAAGCAGACGACGAAGAGGAGAGAATGTACCCACCAAAATTCTCGTACAAGGAACGAATATCAGTGATTACCACATTGGAATTAAACGATCAGGTCAGAGAAGCGCAAACGCACTCCAGAGATATCCAAGACCAAATCGAACGATGGAATACTCTAGTGCGACAAGCAGATAAAACCGAGGCAGAGGTGAAATTCGTCAATACAAGACAAGTGATAGGCGGCACACTTTGGACGAGAGGCGAAAATGTTATAGAAAAATTATACGTACCAAAACGTATGGTCATGAGAGTAATATCTCATTTTCACGACCGACCGGAAGTAGGTCACCCCGGCCGCGATGAAACTGTTAGAATCATCTCGGGCCGCTATTATTTTAATAATTTGTCGAGACTAGTTAACAAATATTTAAATGAGTGCATTATTTGTAATTCCGTAAAAAGCAGACAATCACAACCGAAGGCTCCTCTCAGAAGCCATGCTCCATCGCATCCGTTCGAAGTTCTAAGCGTCGATGTAATCGGACCGCTTCAGCGAACCAAAGATGCAGATAACCGATATATATTAATGGTAGAGGATGTATTTAGTAAGTGGGTCGAAGCCAAGGCGTTCACCCAAGTCAGTGGAAAAACAATAGCACAATTTATCGAAGAGGAACTAGTGGCGAGATATGGCGTTCCGAGGGTCATCATTTCCGACCAGGGAGGCCACTTCAATTCCGGCTTTTACGATACGTTCTGTACACGTAACAATATTGAAAGATTCTTCACAGCAGCTTACCACCAACAGGCCAATCCAATAGAAAGGAGGGTGCAAGAAGCCAAGAAGATCTTAAAAACCTTATTATATGGTTCACCCAACGACGAGTGGGATCGACATGTTAGTCAGATGGCATATATCTTGAGAACAAGAAAAAACGCCGCTACGGGGCATACGCCCAGTTTCGTAGTGCTCGGCTATGAATTACCGCAGATTGGTGATTGGAATATGTTCGCTTATAGACAAGAACGTCGTAATCAAGCGGACGTTCCCCGCCTTGAAAGAGTCAAAGAGATTCGTAAAAATCAAACAAATTACCAATGGCGTTACGCGCCCAAAGTGGCGGTAACGCCGGTCGTATATAAAGTGGGAGATATGGTAATGACTAAAAGGATCAGGAAGGATCATACCTTCACACCGTCGTGGAGTGGGCCACACAAGGTTTTAAAGAGATTGTCCAATGAAGTTTACCTCATTCACAAGGGGGTAACTTCGACGAGATTACATGTCGATGCCATCAGGCCGGCACCTAAGGGAGACCCCGATGTTGAATTGGAATTGTCTGAAGAATCAGAAGATAGTCCGGATGAAATTCATCTTAGTGACGACGCTTCCTCATCAGACAATGAGATCGCGCCCAGGTCAGAGCGACGTAGCGATACCACACTAGTTCAAATCAATGTTCCCGCAAGTGCTCAAGATGAGCCGGATGTAATAAGTCGAGATCCCGAAGATGCTCGAGATGAGCCAGATATAGAAGAGTCACCTCTAGATATTTCTGAGGTCGACCACGGCTAATAGCCGTTTTCGCTTTTTTTTATATTTTTTCTCAAAATTCTAAGTGGCGGTTTTGACCTATATGCGGTCAAATCGAAAATTTAAAGTCTACTCCATGAGCAGACATGGAAAGACGGCGAACCCGACGCAAGAGCGCGATCCGGTAAGCCTAGCTTCTCAAGAGCGAGAGCCGCCAAGTTCGAGTAATGGACGTAGGCATAAGTACGAATCAGTACGAGTTTCGGAAGCTGTTTTTTTTCTTATGCAAGAAGACAACTTCAATTTTAATCATTTTAAGTCAACAAAATTAACGTATACCCCAAATGGAAACTACGAGTTTCAGAAGCCGTTCTTCACTCAAGAAGACGCTTCAATTTTTTTTTTTTATACTTTTTTCACAAGTCGTGATGACCGCACGAGTATCGTAAGCCGATTTAATCTACCTTACGAAGGAGAAACTACGAGACGAGTTTCAGAAGCCGTTCTTCGCTCAAGAAGACGCTTCAATTTTTTTTTTTATACTTTTTTCACAAAGTAGTGATGACCGCACGAGTATCGTAAGCCGATTCAATCTACCTTACGAAGAACCAATTTCTAACCATTATAAGTTAACAAAATTCATGTTAGAAAAATATTTCATTAAAAACAACACATTGTGTTTGTTAGTCGACGCGTTCCAGTCGACGACTTGCTAAAAAGTCAATCTAGTTGCAGAACTGCATTTTCCATGTGCAAAAATGGAAAGATGACCCAGCCTGTCGCAAGGGCGCGGCATGGTGAAGTCTGGAACTCAAAGGCGAGGACCGTCCAAGCTGCGGCATGGAGATATAGACAGCCTCTTCTAGAAAGGACCGAAGTTAAGCAAGAGCGAGACCAAGGCAAAAAAGCGAGTGCAACGAGTTAGTGAGAGTGGACGCTAATCAAAATTGTGCTACGCTTCGCTTCGCTTCGCACCTCGACGCGGGTGTAATTAAGTTGATAAAAATGTTGTATCAACTTGTCGTATTGTTTAAAAACTGTATTTATTTTAAGTTAGATAGGCGAATCAGCCGTCTGCCCCAATTAAGGCCGTTATTTTAAAAAAAAAAAAAAAAAAAAAAAAACATCTGTACCATAGGTCAGACCGTCAAATGAAGGCATACAGACATACAAGTGAATATGGAAATTAAAGGCAATCGATGAGTAGAAAAGATTCAACCAAAGGAGGGGAGTGTTGTAGAACTCTCCAAAATCGTCCTAAGTTGAAGACATAATCAAAATTCGACTTAGGCAAAAATTTCATTAAAGACATTTTCGGGAGTCTGCAGAGGCGCAGATCAGTCCACAAGGACCGTTTTGGGTTCTATAAGGCGTTGGAAATGACCAGGCGAAAATTCGAAGAAACACCGAATTTTCACTTAGGAAAAATGTTTTTGGTTCAGAATATCAGAGTAGAAGTATATAATGACAAAGATTTATGAATAATATACTTTTTCAAAGGTACCATAAATTGGACTTTGAAAAATAATATTTTTGGAAGGGCGTCAAAATTTGGCCCAAGAATCGATTTATCGAAAGTACGCCAAAGTTTCACTTGCAGACTAATTTTTCAAAACTGCGTTGAAATTTGGCTTGAAGATCGATTTTTCAAAAGTACGCCAAAATTTCACCCGCAGATTAACTTTTCAAAAGTACCTTGAAATTTGGCTTGAAAATCGATTTTTCAAAAGTACGCCAAAATTTCACCCGCAGATTAACTTTTCAAAAGTACCTTGAAATTTGGCTTGAAAATCAATTTTTCAAAAGTACGCCAAAATTTCACCCGCAGATTAACTTTTCAAAAGTACCTTGAAATTTGGCTTGAAAATCGATTTTTCAAAAGTACGCCAAAATTTCACCCGCAGATTAGTTTTTCAAAAGTACCTTGAAATTTGGCTCGAAAATCGATTTTTCAAAAGTACGCTAAAATTGGTCTTAAACTGGATTTTTCAAAAGTACCACGAAGTCAGTTTAAAAAGTACCACGAAAATATACTTTAAATTATTTTTTATTTTTTATTCCTCAACCAAAGACATTGACCTTTGAGGTACGATCATTGAAAGCACAATTCTAAAGTATGAGCATAAAATTTTAACGATGCACTGCATCCAAAAGGCAAAATAGAAGATTTTGTCAAAGCCGGCGTAGTGCCGATAAGCAAAAATTGATAAAAATCAATGCACATGTACAAGGCCGGTTTCTCGCATGGAAAGAGTTTGGATTGACCCAGCGGCTCGCAATTTGGTCGAGCGCGTTGAGTAGTCCAGACAAAGCGATGGTAGAAAAGCCAATAACGGGGCTTTTCAAATGACAAAGTTATAGAGGAAAACGCCTTGTGCATAAAAATCCAAAAATTCAATTTTGCCTAATAGTCGCTCGAAGGTGAGACGCTGCCAAATCGATATTATTAATCGACTGTGATAAGGGTTAGTAAGTCGTGGACTGATCGAACGCCACTCAACTTATGCAGTAATAAGTCCTCTGAATGTGTTTGAGTACGTGAATCTCCACGATACAAGAACTTTAAAGCTAGGTAGTCTCTAGCGAAACTAAATTCATTTAGTAAAACTTTTTTAAGTTAATTTCAGTCAGCCTTAATTATTCATTTACCCAGAGTCTGAAATGATTCTAAAAGCTCGCATTTTGATTCTGAGAAGGTACGTATGAATCTTTTCTACCTAATCGATCGTTAGCGCGAGCGCTCTCGCTTGTATGGTCTGAAAGTCACTACCTTGATTGGGGAAGGCACGATTCTTTCTTGAGAATTTTGTATAACCAATTCTGTTAAATAAACGGATTCTTTGAACTAATATTTCTTAATTGATCTTGAGGCCTGTTGACGGTCTATAATCCCTGGAACTTTCGTATAGAAAACCGGATGTGTCGAGTTAATTCGCATTAACGTTCGACCTTCTGGTTGTTTTACGGAGGTTCGATAGGGATTTTTTTATGCGTTTTTTGAGAAATATATTCCGTTATTAATGGACCAAAACGCGATTTTCGCGTACCAAAACTAATCCCTCCGCAGAGAAATTCTTCGGTTGGGATTTTTTTATGCAAAAATTCAGGAAATTAAGAGGTGCCTAAACCCCTAACGAGGGAATTCGGGTCCAGAGAGAGCGTAGTTTCCGATCTGTGGTAGTGCAGCCTTGGTCCCGCTTTTCGGCTACCGAAGTCATCTTATCTCGAACCCGCCTGGGAGGTAGAAGAACGGGGTAATACGCGACTGGCGCCCCCTGAGAAATAAATTGGTGTCGCGTCATTTTGACGCCCGGTAGTGCGTTCTTCTACAGAATCACTGGACCCAAGGAAGAATAAAAAATAGGAGATGTTAGTGCGGACCAAAGCTTTATGGCAAACAGGAAAAAATCGTGGGTAAGACCGCAAAGAAAAAGAGCAACCGTGGACACGTGTTTCGGACTCGTTGGTCCTCATCAGCACGGTGTAGCTAAGTTGAAAGGATAGGCTCAACTTAGGAATTGACACAAACGGTGACCACTGACAGGCAGCCAGTCGCACATTTGTGGCAAGAGTTAGAAGACCCCGGGTTTCCGGAGCGACAACTAACACACCACGGAGGCAACTATAGCTACCTGCGTGGAATCACTGGACCCAAGGAAGAATAAAAAA
Organism: Rutpela maculata; assembly: GCA_936432065.2. Lineage (NCBI taxonomy): Eukaryota > Metazoa > Arthropoda > Insecta > Coleoptera > Cerambycidae > Rutpela > Rutpela maculata. Next base: position 21,335 of record CAKZFB020000009.1, read on the forward strand.
TAGGAGATGTTAGTGCGGACCAAAGCTTTATGGCAAACAGGAAAAAATCGTGGGTAAGACCGCAAAGAAAAAGAGCAACCGTGGACACGTGTTTCGGACTCGTTGGTCCTCATCAGCACGGTGTAGCTAAGTTGAAAGGATAGGCTCAACTTAGGAATTGACACAAACGGTGACCACTGACAGGCAGCCAGTCGCACATTTGTGGCAAGAGTTAGAAGACCCCGGGTTTCCGGAGCGACAACTAACACACCACGGAGGCAACTATAGCTACCTGCGTGGAATCACTGGACCCAAGGAAGAATAAAAAATAGGAGATGTTAGTGCGGACCAAAGCTTTATGGCAAACAGGAAAAAATCGTGGGTAAGACCGCAAAGAAAAAGAGCAACCGTGGACACGTGTTTCGGACTCGTTGGTCCTCATCAGCACGGTGTAGCTAAGTTGAAAGGATAGGCTCAACTTAGGAATTGACACAAACGGTGACCACTGACAGGCAGCCAGTCGCACATTTGTGGCAAGAGTTAGAAGACCCCGGGTTTCCGGAGCGACAACTAACACACCACGGAGGCAACTATAGCTACCTGCGTGGAATCACTGGACCCAAGGAAGAATAAAAAATAGGAGATGTTAGTGCGGACCAAAGCTTTATGGCAAACAGGAAAAAATCGTGGGTAAGACCGCAAAGAAAAAGAGCAACCGTGGACACGTGTTTCGGACTCGTTGGTCCTCATCAGCACGGTGTAGCTAAGTTGAAAGGATAGGCTCAACTTAGGAATTGACACAAACGGTGACCACTGACAGGCAGCCAGTCGCACATTTGTGGCAAGAGTTAGAAGACCCCGGGTTTCCGGAGCGACAACTAACACACCACGGAGGCAACTATAGCTACCTGCGTGGAATCACTGGACCCAAGGAAGAATAAAAAATAGGAGATGTTAGTGCGGACCAAAGCTTTATGGCAAACAGGAAAAAATCGTGGGTAAGACCGCAAAGAAAAAGAGCAACCGTGGACACGTGTTTCGGACTCGTTGGTCCTCATCAGCACGGTGTAGCTAAGTTGAAAGGATAGGCTCAACTTAGGAATTGACACAAACGGTGACCACTGACAGGCAGCCAGTCGCACATTTGTGGCAAGAGTTAGAAGACCCCGGGTTTCCGGAGCGACAACTAACACACCACGGAGGCAACTATAGCTACCTGCGTGGAATCACTGGACCCAAGGAAGAATAAAAAATAGGAGATGTTAGTGCGGACCAAAGCTTTATGGCAAACAGGAAAAAATCGTGGGTAAGACCGCAAAGAAAAAGAGCAACCGTGGACACGTGTTGCGGACTCGTTGGTCCTCATCAGCACGGTGTAGCTAAGTTGAAAGGATAGGCTCAACTTAGGAATTGACACAAACGGTGACCACTGACAGGCAGCCAGTCGCACATTTGTGGCAAGAGTTAGAAGACCCCGGGTTTCCGGAGCGACAACTAACACACCACGGAGGCAACTATAGCTACCTGCGTGGAATCACTGGACCCAAGGAAGAATAAAAAATAGGAGATGTTAGTGCGGACCAAAGCTTTATGGCAAACAGGAAAAAATCGTGGGTAAGACCGCAAAGAAAAAGAGCAACCGTGGACACGTGTTTCGGACTCGTTGGTCCTCATCAGCACGGTGTAGCTAAGTTGAAAGGATAGGCTCAACTTAGGAATTGACACAAACGGTGACCACTGACAGGCAGCCAGTCGCACATTTGTGGCAAGAGTTAGAAGACCCCGGGTTTCCGGAGCGACAACTAACACACCACGGAGGCAACTATAGCTACCTGCGTGGAATCACTGGACCCAAGGAAGAATAAAAAATAGGAGATGTTAGTGCGGACCAAAGCTTTATGGCAAACAGGAAAAAATCGTGGGTAAGACCGCAAAGAAAAAGAGCAACCGTGGACACGTGTTTCGGACTCGTTGGTCCTCATCAGCACGGTGTGGCTAAGTTGAAAGGATAGGCTCAACTTAGGAATTGACACAAACGGTGACCACTGACAGGCAGCCAGTCGCACATTTGTGGCAAGAGTTAGAAGACCCCGGGTTTCCGGAGCGACAACTAACACACCACGGAGGCAACTATAGCTACCTGCGTGGAATCACTGGACCCAAGGAAGAATAAAAAATAGGAGATGTTAGTGCGGACCAAAGCTTTATGGCAAACAGGAAAAAATCGTGGGTAAGACCGCAAAGAAAAAGAGCAACCGTGGACACGTGTTTCGGACTCGTTGGTCCTCATCAGCACGGTGTAGCTAAGTTGAAAGGATAGGCTCAACTTAGGAATTGACACAAACGGTGACCACTGACAGGCAGCCAGTCGCACATTTGTGGCAAGAGTTAGAAGACCCCGGGTTTCCGGAGCGACAACTAACACACCACGGAGGCAACTATAGCTACCTGCGTGGAATCACTGGACCCAAGGAAGAATAAAAAATAGGAGATGTTAGTGCGGACCAAAGCTTTATGGCAAACAGGAAAAAATCGTGGGTAAGACCGCAAAGAAAAAGAGCAACCGTGGACACGTGTTTCGGACTCGTTGGTCCTCATCAGCACGGTGTAGCCAAGTTGAAAGGATAGGCTCAACTTAGGAATTGACACAAACGGTGACCACTGACAGGCAGCCAGTCGCACATTTGTGGCAAGAGTTAGAAGACCCCGGGTTTCCGGAGCGACAACTAACACACCACGGAGGCAACTATAGCTACCTGCGTGGAATCACTGGACCCAAGGAAGAATAAAAAATAGGAGATGTTAGTGCGGACCAAAGCTTTATGGCAAACAGGAAAAAATCGTGGGTAAGACCGCAAAGAAAAAGAGCAACCGTGGACACGTGTTTCGGACTCGTTGGTCCTCATCAGCACGGTGTAGCTAAGTTGAAAGGATAGGCTCAACTTAGGAATTGACACAAACGGTGACCACTGACAGGCAGCCAGTCGCACATTTGTGGCAAGAGTTAGAAGACCCCGGGTTTCCGGAGCGACAACTAACACACCACGGAGGCAACTATAGCTACCTGCGTGGAATCACTGGACCCAAGGAAGAATAAAAAATAGGAGATGTTAGTGCGGACCAAAGCTTTATGGCAAACAGGAAAAAATCGTGGGTAAGACCGCAAAGAAAAAGAGCAACCGTGGACACGTGTTTCGGACTCGTTGGTCCTCATCAGCACGGTGTAGCTAAGTTGAAAGGATAGGCTCAACTTAGGAATTGACACAAACGGTGACCACTGACAGGCAGCCAGTCGCACATTTGTGGCAAGAGTTAGAAGACCCCGGGTTTCCGGAGCGACAACTAACACACCACGGAGGCAACTATAGCTACCTGCGTGGAATCACTGGACCCAAGGAAGAATAAAAAATAGGAGATGTTAGTGCGGACCAAAGCTTTATGGCAAACAGGAAAAAATCGTGGGTAAGACCGCAAAGAAAAAGAGCAACCGTGGACACGTGTTTCGGACTCGTTGGTCCTCATCAGCACGGTGTAGCTAAGTTGAAAGGATAGGCTCAACTTAGGAATTGACACAAACGGTGACCACTGACAGGCAGCCAGTCGCACATTTGTGGCAAGAGTTAGAAGACCCCGGGTTTCCGGAGCGACAACTAACACACCACGGAGGCAACTATAGCTACCTGCGTGGAATCACTGGACCCAAGGAAGAATAAAAAATAGGAGATGTTAGTGCGGACCAAAGCTTTATGGCAAACAGGAAAAAATCGTGGGTAAGACCGCAAAGAAAAAGAGCAACCGTGGACACGTGTTTCGGACTCGTTGGTCCTCATCAGCACGGTGTAGCTAAGTTGAAAGGATAGGCTCAACTTAGGAATTGACACAAACGGTGACCACTGACAGGCAGCCAGTCGCACATTTGTGGCAAGAGTTAGAAGACCCCGGGTTTCCGGAGCGACAACTAACACACCACGGAGGCAACTATAGCTACCTGCGTGGAATCACTGGACCCAAGGAAGAATAAAAAATAGGAGATGTTAGTGCGGACCAAAGCTTTATGGCAAACAGGAAAAAATCGTGGGTAAGACCGCAAAGAAAAAGAGCAACCGTGGACACGTGTTTCGGACTCGTTGGTCCTCATCAGCACGGTGTAGCTAAGTTGAAAGGATAGGCTCAACTTAGGAATTGACACAAACGGTGACCACTGACAGGCAGCCAGTCGCACATTTGTGGCAAGAGTTAGAAGACCCCGGGTTTCCGGAGCGACAACTAACACACCACGGAGGCAACTATAGCTACCTGCGTGGAATCACTGGACCCAAGGAAGAATAAAAAATAGGAGATGTTAGTGCGGACCAAAGCTTTATGGCAAACAGGAAAAAATCGTGGGTAAGACCGCAAAGAAAAAGAGCAACCGTGGACACGTGTTTCGGACTCGTTGGTCCTCATCAGCACGGTGTAGCTAAGTTGAAAGGATAGGCTCAACTTAGGAATTGACACAAACGGTGACCACTGACAGGCAGCCAGTCGCACATTTGTGGCAAGAGTTAGAAGACCCCGGGTTTCCGGAGCGACAACTAACACACCACGGAGGCAACTATAGCTACCTGCGTGGAATCACTGGACCCAAGGAAGAATAAAAAATAGGAGATGTTAGTGCGGACCAAAGCTTTATGGCAAACAGGAAAAAATCGTGGGTAAGACCGCAAAGAAAAAGAGCAACCGTGGACACGTGTTTCGGACTCGTTGGTCCTCATCAGCACGGTGTAGCTAAGTTGAAAGGATAGGCTCAACTTAGGAATTGACACAAACGGTGACCACTGACAGGCAGCCAGTCGCACATTTGTGGCAAGAGTTAGAAGACCCCGGGTTTCCGGAGCGACAACTAACACACCACGGAGGCAACTATAGCTACCTGCGTGGAATCACTGGACCCAAGGAAGAATAAAAAATAGGAGATGTTAGTGCGGACCAAAGCTTTATGGCAAACAGGAAAAAATCGTGGGTAAGACCGCAAAGAAAAAGAGCAACCGTGGACACGTGTTTCGGACTCGTTGGTCCTCATCAGCACGGTGTAGCTAAGTTGAAAGGATAGGCTCAACTTAGGAATTGACACAAACGGTGACCACTGACAGGCAGCCAGTCGCACATTTGTGGCAAGAGTTAGAAGACCCCGGGTTTCCGGAGCGACAACTAACACACCACGGAGGCAACTATAGCTACCTGCGTGGAATCACTGGACCCAAGGAAGAATAAAAAATAGGAGATGTTAGTGCGGACCAAAGCTTTATGGCAAACAGGAAAAAATCGTGGGTAAGACCGCAAAGAAAAAGAGCAACCGTGGACACGTGTTTCGGACTCGTTGGTCCTCATCAGCACGGTGTAGCTAAGTTGAAAGGATAGGCTCAACTTAGGAATTGACACAAACGGTGACCACTGACAGGCAGCCAGTCGCACATTTGTGGCAAGAGTTAGAAGACCCCGGGTTTCCGGAGCGACAACTAACACACCACGGAGGCAACTATAGCTACCTGCGTGGAATCACTGGACCCAAGGAAGAATAAAAAATAGGAGATGTTAGTGCGGACCAAAGCTTTATGGCAAACAGGAAAAAATCGTGGGTAAGACCGCAAAGAAAAAGAGCAACCGTGGACACGTGTTTCGGACTCGTTGGTCCTCATCAGCACGGTGTAGCTAAGTTGAAAGGATAGGCTCAACTTAGGAATTGACACAAACGGTGACCACTGACAGGCAGCCAGTCGCACATTTGTGGCAAGAGTTAGAAGACCCCGGGTTTCCGGAGCGACAACTAACACACCACGGAGGCAACTATAGCTACCTGCGTGGAATCACTGGACCCAAGGAAGAATAAAAAATAGGAGATGTTAGTGCGGACCAAAGCTTTATGGCAAACAGGAAAAAATCGTGGGTAAGACCGCAAAGAAAAAGAGCAACCGTGGACACGTGTTTCGGACTCGTTGGTCCTCATCAGCACGGTGTAGCTAAGTTGAAAGGATAGGCTCAACTTAGGAATTGACACAAACGGTGACCACTGACAGGCAGCCAGTCGCACATTTGTGGCAAGAGTTAGAAGACCCCGGGTTTCCGGAGCGACAACTAACACACCACGGAGGCAACTATAGCTACCTGCGTGGAATCACTGGACCCAAGGAAGAATAAAAAATAGGAGATGTTAGTGCGGACCAAAGCTTTATGGCAAACAGGAAAAAATCGTGGGTAAGACCGCAAAGAAAAAGAGCAACCGTGGACACGTGTTTCGGACTCGTTGGTCCTCATCAGCACGGTGTAGCTAAGTTGAAAGGATAGGCTCAACTTAGGAATTGACACAAACGGTGACCACTGACAGGCAGCCAGTCGCACATTTGTGGCAAGAGTTAGAAGACCCCGGGTTTCCGGAGCGACAACTAACACACCACGGAGGCAACTATAGCTACCTGCGTGGAATCACTGGACCCAAGGAAGAATAAAAAATAGGAGATGTTAGTGCGGACCAAAGCTTTATGGCAAACAGGAAAAAATCGTGGGTAAGACCGCAAAGAAAAAGAGCAACCGTGGACACGTGTTTCGGACTCGTTGGTCCTCATCAGCACGGTGTAGCTAAGTTGAAAGGATAGGCTCAACTTAGGAATTGACACAAACGGTGACCACTGACAGGCAGCCAGTCGCACATTTGTGGCAAGAGTTAGAAGACCCCGGGTTTCCGGAGCGACAACTAACACACCACGGAGGCAACTATAGCTACCTGCGTGGAATCACTGGACCCAAGGAAGAATAAAAAATAGGAGATGTTAGTGCGGACCAAAGCTTTATGGCAAACAGGAAAAAATCGTGGGTAAGACCGCAAAGAAAAAGAGCAACCGTGGACACGTGTTTCGGACTCGTTGGTCCTCATCAGCACGGTGTAGCTAAGTTGAAAGGATAGGCTCAACTTAGGAATTGACACAAACGGTGACCACTGACAGGCAGCCAGTCGCACATTTGTGGCAAGAGTTAGAAGACCCCGGGTTTCCGGAGCGACAACTAACACACCACGGAGGCAACTATAGCTACCTGCGTGGAATCACTGGACCCAAGGAAGAATAAAAAATAGGAGATGTTAGTGCGGACCAAAGCTTTATGGCAAACAGGAAAAAATCGTGGGTAAGACCGCAAAGAAAAAGAGCAACCGTGGACACGTGTTTCGGACTCGTTGGTCCTCATCAGCACGGTGTAGCTAAGTTGAAAGGATAGGCTCAACTTAGGAATTGACACAAACGGTGACCACTGACAGGCAGCCAGTCGCACATTTGTGGCAAGAGTTAGAAGACCCCGGGTTTCCGGAGCGACAACTAACACACCACGGAGGCAACTATAGCTACCTGCGTGGAATCACTGGACCCAAGGAAGAATAAAAAATAGGAGATGTTAGTGCGGACCAAAGCTTTATGGCAAACAGGAAAAAATCGTGGGTAAGACCGCAAAGAAAAAGAGCAACCGTGGACACGTGTTTCGGACTCGTTGGTCCTCATCAGCACGGTGTAGCTAAGTTGAAAGGATAGGCTCAACTTAGGAATTGACACAAACGGTGACCACTGACAGGCAGCCAGTCGCACATTTGTGGCAAGAGTTAGAAGACCCCGGGTTTCCGGAGCGACAACTAACACACCACGGAGGCAACTATAGCTACCTGCGTGGAATCACTGGACCCAAGGAAGAATAAAAAATAGGAGATGTTAGTGCGGACCAAAGCTTTATGGCAAACAGGAAAAAATCGTGGGTAAGACCGCAAAGAAAAAGAGCAACCGTGGACACGTGTTTCGGACTCGTTGGTCCTCATCAGCACGGTGTAGCTAAGTTGAAAGGATAGGCTCAACTTAGGAATTGACACAAACGGTGACCACTGACAGGCAGCCAGTCGCACATTTGTGGCAAGAGTTAGAAGACCCCGGGTTTCCGGAGCGACAACTAACACACCACGGAGGCAACTATAGCTACCTGCGTGGAATCACTGGACCCAAGGAAGAATAAAAAATAGGAGATGTTAGTGCGGACCAAAGCTTTATGGCAAACAGGAAAAAATCGTGGGTAAGACCGCAAAGAAAAAGAGCAACCGTGGACACGTGTTTCGGACTCGTTGGTCCTCATCAGCACGGTGTAGCTAAGTTGAAAGGATAGGCTCAACTTAGGAATTGACACAAACGGTGACCACTGACAGGCAGCCAGTCGCACATTTGTGGCAAGAGTTAGAAGACCCCGGGTTTCCGGAGCGACAACTAACACACCACGGAGGCAACTATAGCTACCTGCGTGGAATCACTGGACCCAAGGAAGAATAAAAAATAGGAGATGTTAGTGCGGACCAAAGCTTTATGGCAAACAGGAAAAAATCGTGGGTAAGACCGCAAAGAAAAAGAGCAACCGTGGACACGTGTTTCGGACTCGTTGGTCCTCATCAGCACGGTGTAGCTAAGTTGAAAGGATAGGCTCAACTTAGGAATTGACACAAACGGTGACCACTGACAGGCAGCCAGTCGCACATTTGTGGCAAGAGTTAGAAGACCCCGGGTTTCCGGAGCGACAACTAACACACCACGGAGGCAACTATAGCTACCTGCGTGGAATCACTGGACCCAAGGAAGAATAAAAAATAGGAGATGTTAGTGCGGACCAAAGCTTTATGGCAAACAGGAAAAAATCGTGGGTAAGACCGCAAAGAAAAAGAGCAACCGTGGACACGTGTTTCGGACTCGTTGGTCCTCATCAGCACGGTGTAGCTAAGTTGAAAGGATAGGCTCAACTTAGGAATTGACACAAACGGTGACCACTGACAGGCAGCCAGTCGCACATTTGTGGCAAGAGTTAGAAGACCCCGGGTTTCCGGAGCGACAACTAACACACCACGGAGGCAACTATAGCTACCTGCGTGGAATCACTGGACCCAAGGAAGAATAAAAAATAGGAGATGTTAGTGCGGACCAAAGCTTTATGGCAAACAGGAAAAAATCGTGGGTAAGACCGCAAAGAAAAAGAGCAACCGTGGACACGTGTTTCGGACTCGTTGGTCCTCATCAGCACGGTGTAGCTAAGTTGAAAGGATAGGCTCAACTTAGGAATTGACACAAACGGTGACCACTGACAGGCAGCCAGTCGCACATTTGTGGCAAGAGTTAGAAGACCCCGGGTTTCCGGAGCGACAACTAACACACCACGGAGGCAACTATAGCTACCTGCGTGGAATCACTGGACCCAAGGAAGAATAAAAAATAGGAGATGTTAGTGCGGACCAAAGCTTTATGGCAAACAGGAAAAAATCGTGGGTAAGACCGCAAAGAAAAAGAGCAACCGTGGACACGTGTTTCGGACTCGTTGGTCCTCATCAGCACGGTGTAGCTAAGTTGAAAGGATAGGCTCAACTTAGGAATTGACACAAACGGTGACCACTGACAGGCAGCCAGTCGCACATTTGTGGCAAGAGTTAGAAGACCCCGGGTTTCCGGAGCGACAACTAACACACCACGGAGGCAACTATAGCTACCTGCGTGGAATCACTGGACCCAAGGAAGAATAAAAAATAGGAGATGTTAGTGCGGACCAAAGCTTTATGGCAAACAGGAAAAAATCGTGGGTAAGACCGCAAAGAAAAAGAGCAACCGTGGACACGTGTTTCGGACTCGTTGGTCCTCATCAGCACGGTGTAGCTAAGTTGAAAGGATAGGCTCAACTTAGGAATTGACACAAACGGTGACCACTGACAGGCAGCCAGTCGCACATTTGTGGCAAGAGTTAGAAGACCCCGGGTTTCCGGAGCGACAACTAACACACCACGGAGGCAACTATAGCTACCTGCGTGGAATCACTGGACCCAAGGAAGAATAAAAAATAGGAGATGTTAGTGCGGACCAAAGCTTTATGGCAAACAGGAAAAAATCGTGGGTAAGACCGCAAAGAAAAAGAGCAACCGTGGACACGTGTTTCGGACTCGTTGGTCCTCATCAGCACGGTGTAGCTAAGTTGAAAGGATAGGCTCAACTTAGGAATTGACACAAACGGTGACCACTGACAGGCAGCCAGTCGCACATTTGTGGCAAGAGTTAGAAGACCCCGGGTTTCCGGAGCGACAACTAACACACCACGGAGGCAACTATAGCTACCTGCGTGGAATCACTGGACCCAAGGAAGAATAAAAAATAGGAGATGTTAGTGCGGACCAAAGCTTTATGGCAAACAGGAAAAAATCGTGGGTAAGACCGCAAAGAAAAAGAGCAACCGTGGACACGTGTTTCGGACTCGTTGGTCCTCATCAGCACGGTGTAGCTAAGTTGAAAGGATAGGCTCAACTTAGGAATTGACACAAACGGTGACCACTGACAGGCAGCCAGTCGCACATTTGTGGCAAGAGTTAGAAGACCCCGGGTTTCCGGAGCGACAACTAACACACCACGGAGGCAACTATAGCTACCTGCGTGGAATCACTGGACCCAAGGAAGAATAAAAAATAGGAGATGTTAGTGCGGACCAAAGCTTTATGGCAAACAGGAAAAAATCGTGGGTAAGACCGCAAAGAAAAAGAGCAACCGTGGACACGTGTTTCGGACTCGTTGGTCCTCATCAGCACGGTGTAGCTAAGTTGAAAGGATAGGCTCAACTTAGGAATTGACACAAACGGTGACCACTGACAGGCAGCCAGTCGCACATTTGTGGCAAGAGTTAGAAGACCCCGGGTTTCCGGAGCGACAACTAACACACCACGGAGGCAACTATAGCTACCTGCGTGGAATCACTGGACCCAAGGAAGAATAAAAAATAGGAGATGTTAGTGCGGACCAAAGCTTTATGGCAAACAGGAAAAAATCGTGGGTAAGACCGCAAAGAAAAAGAGCAACCGTGGACACGTGTTTCGGACTCGTTGGTCCTCATCAGCACGGTGTAGCTAAGTTGAAAGGATAGGCTCAACTTAGGAATTGACACAAACGGTGACCACTGACAGGCAGCCAGTCGCACATTTGTGGCAAGAGTTAGAAGACCCCGGGTTTCCGGAGCGACAACTAACACACCACGGAGGCAACTATAGCTACCTGCGTGGAATCACTGGACCCAAGGAAGAATAAAAAATAGGAGATGTTAGTGCGGACCAAAGCTTTATGGCAAACAGGAAAAAATCGTGGGTAAGACCGCAAAGAAAAAGAGCAACCGTGGACACGTGTTTCGGACTCGTTGGTCCTCATCAGCACGGTGTAGCTAAGTTGAAAGGATAGGCTCAACTTAGGAATTGACACAAACGGTGACCACTGACAGGCAGCCAGTCGCACATTTGTGGCAAGAGTTAGAAGACCCCGGGTTTCCGGAGCGACAACTAACACACCACGGAGGCAACTATAGCTACCTGCGTGGAATCACTGGACCCAAGGAAGAATAAAAAATAGGAGATGTTAGTGCGGACCAAAGCTTTATGGCAAACAGGAAAAAATCGTGGGTAAGACCGCAAAGAAAAAGAGCAACCGTGGACACGTGTTTCGGACTCGTTGGTCCTCATCAGCACGGTGTAGCTAAGTTGAAAGGATAGGCTCAACTTAGGAATTGACACAAACGGTGACCACTGACAGGCAGCCAGTCGCACATTTGTGGCAAGAGTTAGAAGACCCCCGGTTTCCGGAGCGACAACTAACACACCACGGAGGCAACTATAGCTACCTGCGTGGAATCACTGGACCCAAGGAAGAATAAAAAATAGGAGATGTTAGTGCGGACCAAAGCTTTATGGCAAACAGGAAAAAATCGTGGGTAAGACCGCAAAGAAAAAGAGCAACCGTGGACACGTGTTTCGGACTCGTTGGTCCTCATCAGCACGGTGTAGCTAAGTTGAAAGGATAGGCTCAACTTAGGAATTGACACAAACGGTGACCACTGACAGGCAGCCAGTCGCACATTTGTGGCAAGAGTTAGAAGACCCCGGGTTTCCGGAGCGACAACTAACACACCACGGAGGCAACTATAGCTACCTGCGTGGAATCACTGGACCCAAGGAAGAATAAAAAATAGGAGATGTTAGTGCGGACCAAAGCTTTATGGCAAACAGGAAAAAATCGTGGGTAAGACCGCAAAGAAAAAGAGCAACCGTGGACACGTGTTTCGGACTCGTTGGTCCTCATCAGCACGGTGTAGCTAAGTTGAAAGGATAGGCTCAACTTAGGAATTGACACAAACGGTGACCACTGACAGGCAGCCAGTCGCACATTTGTGGCAAGAGTTAGAAGACCCCGGGTTTCCGGAGCGACAACTAACACACCACGGAGGCAACTATAGCTACCTGCGTGGAATCACTGGACCCAAGGAAGAATAAAAAATAGGAGATGTTAGTGCGGACCAAAGCTTTATGGCAAACAGGAAAAAATCGTGGGTAAGACCGCAAAGAAAAAGAGCAACCGTGGACACGTGTTTCGGACTCGTTGGTCCTCATCAGCACGGTGTAGCTAAGTTGAAAGGATAGGCTCAACTTAGGAATTGACACAAACGGTGACCACTGACAGGCAGCCAGTCGCACATTTGTGGCAAGAGTTAGAAGACCCCGGGTTTCCGGAGCGACAACTAACACACCACGGAGGCAACTATAGCTACCTGCGTGGAATCACTGGACCCAAGGAAGAATAAAAAATAGGAGATGTTAGTGCGGACCAAAGCTTTATGGCAAACAGGAAAAAATCGTGGGTAAGACCGCAAAGAAAAAGAGCAACCGTGGACACGTGTTTCGGACTCGTTGGTCCTCATCAGCACGGTGTAGCTAAGTTGAAAGGATAGGCTCAACTTAGGAATTGACACAAACGGTGACCACTGACAGGCAGCCAGTCGCACATTTGTGGCAAGAGTTAGAAGACCCCGGGTTTCCGGAGCGACAACTAACACACCACGGAGGCAACTATAGCTACCTGCGTGGAATCACTGGACCCAAGGAAGAATAAAAAATAGGAGATGTTAGTGCGGACCAAAGCTTTATGGCAAACAGGAAAAAATCGTGGGTAAGACCGCAAAGAAAAAGAGCAACCGTGGACACGTGTTTCGGACTCGTTGGTCCTCATCAGCACGGTGTAGCTAAGTTGAAAGGATAGGCTCAACTTAGGAATTGACACAAACGGTGACCACTGACAGGCAGCCAGTCGCACATTTGTGGCAAGAGTTAGAAGACCCCGGGTTTCCGGAGCGACAACTAACACACCACGGAGGCAACTATAGCTACCTGCGTGGAATCACTGGACCCAAGGAAGAATAAAAAATAGGAGATGTTAGTGCGGACCAAAGCTTTATGGCAAACAGGAAAAAATCGTGGGTAAGACCGCAAAGAAAAAGAGCAACCGTGGACACGTGTTTCGGACTCGTTGGTCCTCATCAGCACGGTGTAGCTAAGTTGAAAGGATAGGCTCAACTTAGGAATTGACACAAACGGTGACCACTGACAGGCAGCCAGTCGCACATTTGTGGCAAGAGTTAGAAGACCCCGGGTTTCCGGAGCGACAACTAACACACCACGGAGGCAACTATAGCTACCTGCGTGGAATCACTGGACCCAAGGAAGAATAAAAAATAGGAGATGTTAGTGCGGACCAAAGCTTTATGGCAAACAGGAAAAAATCGTGGGTAAGACCGCAAAGAAAAAGAGCAACCGTGGACACGTGTTTCGGACTCGTTGGTCCTCATCAGCACGGTGTAGCTAAGTTGAAAGGATAGGCTCAACTTAGGAATTGACACAAACGGTGACCACTGACAGGCAGCCAGTCGCACATTTGTGGCAAGAGTTAGAAGACCCCGGGTTTCCGGAGCGACAACTAACACACCACGGAGGCAACTATAGCTACCTGCGTGGAATCACTGGACCCAAGGAAGAATAAAAAATAGGAGATGTTAGTGCGGACCAAAGCTTTATGGCAAACAGGAAAAAATCGTGGGTAAGACCGCAAAGAAAAAGAGCAACCGTGGACACGTGTTTCGGACTCGTTGGTCCTCATCAGCACGGTGTAGCTAAGTTGAAAGGATAGGCTCAACTTAGGAATTGACACAAACGGTGACCACTGACAGGCAGCCAGTCGCACATTTGTGGCAAGAGTTAGAAGACCCCGGGTTTCCGGAGCGACAACTAACACACCACGGAGGCAACTATAGCTACCTGCGTGGAATCACTGGACCCAAGGAAGAATAAAAAATAGGAGATGTTAGTGCGGACCAAAGCTTTATGGCAAACAGGAAAAAATCGTGGGTAAGACCGCAAAGAAAAAGAGCAACCGTGGACACGTGTTTCGGACTCGTTGGTCCTCATCAGCACGGTGTAGCTAAGTTGAAAGGATAGGCTCAACTTAGGAATTGACACAAACGGTGACCACTGACAGGCAGCCAGTCGCACATTTGTGGCAAGAGTTAGAAGACCCCGGGTTTCCGGAGCGACAACTAACACACCACGGAGGCAACTATAGCTACCTGCGTGGAATCACTGGACCCAAGGAAGAATAAAAAATAGGAGATGTTAGTGCGGACCAAAGCTTTATGGCAAACAGGAAAAAATCGTGGGTAAGACCGCAAAGAAAAAGAGCAACCGTGGACACGTGTTTCGGACTCGTTGGTCCTCATCAGCACGGTGTAGCTAAGTTGAAAGGATAGGCTCAACTTAGGAATTGACACAAACGGTGACCACTGACAGGCAGCCAGTCGCACATTTGTGGCAAGAGTTAGAAGACCCCGGGTTTCCGGAGCGACAACTAACACACCACGGAGGCAACTATAGCTACCTGCGTGGAATCACTGGACCCAAGGAAGAATAAAAAATAGGAGATGTTAGTGCGGACCAAAGCTTTATGGCAAACAGGAAAAAATCGTGGGTAAGACCGCAAAGAAAAAGAGCAACCGTGGACACGTGTTTCGGACTCGTTGGTCCTCATCAGCACGGTGTAGCTAAGTTGAAAGGATAGGCTCAACTTAGGAATTGACACAAACGGTGACCACTGACAGGCAGCCAGTCGCACATTTGTGGCAAGAGTTAGAAGACCCCGGGTTTCCGGAGCGACAACTAACACACCACGGAGGCAACTATAGCTACCTGCGTGGAATCACTGGACCCAAGGAAGAATAAAAAATAGGAGATGTTAGTGCGGACCAAAGCTTTATGGCAAACAGGAAAAAATCGTGGGTAAGACCGCAAAGAAAAAGAGCAACCGTGGACACGTGTTTCGGACTCGTTGGTCCTCATCAGCACGGTGTAGCTAAGTTGAAAGGATAGGCTCAACTTAGGAATTGACACAAACGGTGACCACTGACAGGCAGCCAGTCGCACATTTGTGGCAAGAGTTAGAAGACCCCGGGTTTCCGGAGCGACAACTAACACACCACGGAGGCAACTATAGCTACCTGCGTGGAATCACTGGACCCAAGGAAGAATAAAAAATAGGAGATGTTAGTGCGGACCAAAGCTTTATGGCAAACAGGAAAAAATCGTGGGTAAGACCGCAAAGAAAAAGAGCAACCGTGGACACGTGTTTCGGACTCGTTGGTCCTCATCAGCACGGTGTAGCTAAGTTGAAAGGATAGGCTCAACTTAGGAATTGACACAAACGGTGACCACTGACAGGCAGCCAGTCGCACATTTGTGGCAAGAGTTAGAAGACCCCGGGTTTCCGGAGCGACAACTAACACACCACGGAGGCAACTATAGCTACCTGCGTGGAATCACTGGACCCAAGGAAGAATAAAAAATAGGAGATGTTAGTGCGGACCAAAGCTTTATGGCAAACAGGAAAAAATCGTGGGTAAGACCGCAAAGAAAAAGAGCAACCGTGGACACGTGTTTCGGACTCGTTGGTCCTCATCAGCACGGTGTAGCTAAGTTGAAAGGATAGGCTCAACTTAGGAATTGACACAAACGGTGACCACTGACAGGCAGCCAGTCGCACATTTGTGGCAAGAGTTAGAAGACCCCGGGTTTCCGGAGCGACAACTAACACACCACGGAGGCAACTATAGCTACCTACGTGGAATCACTGGACCCAAGGAAGAATAAAAAATAGGAGATGTTAGTGCGGACCAAAGCTTTATGGCAAACAGGAAAAAATCGTGGGTAAGACCGCAAAGAAAAAGAGCAACCGTGGACACGTGTTTCGGACTCGTTGGTCCTCATCAGCACGGTGTAGCTAAGTTGAAAGGATAGGCTCAACTTAGGAATTGACACAAACGGTGACCACTGACAGGCAGCCAGTCGCACATTTGTGGCAAGAGTTAGAAGACCCCGGGTTTCCGGAGCGACAACTAACACACCACGGAGGCAACTATAGCTACCTGCGTGGAATCACTGGACCCAAGGAAGAATAAAAAATAGGAGATGTTAGTGCGGACCAAAGCTTTATGGCAAACAGGAAAAAATCGTGGGTAAGACCGCAAAGAAAAAGAGCAACCGTGGACACGTGTTTCGGACTCGTTGGTCCTCATCAGCACGGTGTAGCTAAGTTGAAAGGATAGGCTCAACTTAGGAATTGACACAAACGGTGACCACTGACAGGCAGCCAGTCGCACATTTGTGGCAAGAGTTAGAAGACCCCGGGTTTCCGGAGCGACAACTAACACACCACGGAGGCAACTATAGCTACCTGCGTGGAATCACTGGACCCAAGGAAGAATAAAAAATAGGAGATGTTAGTGCGGACCAAAGCTTTATGGCAAACAGGAAAAAATCGTGGGTAAGACCGCAAAGAAAAAGAGCAACCGTGGACACGTGTTTCGGACTCGTTGGTCCTCATCAGCACGGTGTAGCTAAGTTGAAAGGATAGGCTCAACTTAGGAATTGACACAAACGGTGACCACTGACAGGCAGCCAGTCGCACATTTGTGGCAAGAGTTAGAAGACCCCGGGTTTCCGGAGCGACAACTAACACACCACGGAGGCAACTATAGCTACCTGCGTGGAATCACTGGACCCAAGGAAGAATAAAAAATAGGAGATGTTAGTGCGGACCAAAGCTTTATGGCAAACAGGAAAAAATCGTGGGTAAGACCGCAAAGAAAAAGAGCAACCGTGGACACGTGTTTCGGACTCGTTGGTCCTCATCAGCACGGTGTAGCTAAGTTGAAAGGATAGGCTCAACTTAGGAATTGACACAAACGGTGACCACTGACAGGCAGCCAGTCGCACATTTGTGGCAAGAGTTAGAAGACCCCGGGTTTCCGGAGCGACAACTAACACACCACGGAGGCAACTATAGCTACCTGCGTGGAATCACTGGACCCAAGGAAGAATAAAAAATAGGAGATGTTAGTGCGGACCAAAGCTTTATGGCAAACAGGAAAAAATCGTGGGTAAGACCGCAAAGAAAAAGAGCAACCGTGGACACGTGTTTCGGACTCGTTGGTCCTCATCAGCACGGTGTAGCTAAGTTGAAAGGATAGGCTCAACTTAGGAATTGACACAAACGGTGACCACTGACAGGCAGCCAGTCGCACATTTGTGGCAAGAGTTAGAAGACCCCGGGTTTCCGGAGCGACAACTAACACACCACGGAGGCAACTATAGCTACCTGCGTGGAATCACTGGACCCAAGGAAGAATAAAAAATAGGAGATGTTAGTGCGGACCAAAGCTTTATGGCAAACAGGAAAAAATCGTGGGTAAGACCGCAAAGAAAAAGAGCAACCGTGGACACGTGTTTCGGACTCGTTGGTCCTCATCAGCACGGTGTAGCTAAGTTGAAAGGATAGGCTCAACTTAGGAATTGACACAAACGGTGACCACTGACAGGCAGCCAGTCGCACATTTGTGGCAAGAGTTAGAAGACCCCGGGTTTCCGGAGCGACAACTAACACACCACGGAGGCAACTATAGCTACCTGCGTGGAATCACTGGACCCAAGGAAGAATAAAAAATAGGAGATGTTAGTGCGGACCAAAGCTTTATGGCAAACAGGAAAAAATCGTGGGTAAGACCGCAAAGAAAAAGAGCAACCGTGGACACGTGTTTCGGACTCGTTGGTCCTCATCAGCACGGTGTAGCTAAGTTGAAAGGATAGGCTCAACTTAGGAATTGACACAAACGGTGACCACTGACAGGCAGCCAGTCGCACATTTGTGGCAAGAGTTAGAAGACCCCGGGTTTCCGGAGCGACAACTAACACACCACGGAGGCAACTATAGCTACCTGCGTGGAATCACTGGACCCAAGGAAGAATAAAAAATAGGAGATGTTAGTGCGGACCAAAGCTTTATGGCAAACAGGAAAAAATCGTGGGTAAGACCGCAAAGAAAAAGAGCAACCGTGGACACGTGTTTCGGACTCGTTGGTCCTCATCAGCACGGTGTAGCTAAGTTGAAAGGATAGGCTCAACTTAGGAATTGACACAAACGGTGACCACTGACAGGCAGCCAGTCGTACATTTGTGGCAAGAGTTAGAAGACCCCGGGTTTCCGGAGCGACAACTAACACACCACGGAGGCAACTATAGCTACCTGCGTGGAATCACTGGACCCAAGGAAGAATAAAAAATAGGAGATGTTAGTGCGGACCAAAGCTTTATGGCAAACAGGAAAAAATCGTGGGTAAGACCGCAAAGAAAAAGAGCAACCGTGGACACGTGTTTCGGACTCGTTGGTCCTCATCAGCACGGTGTAGCTAAGTTGAAAGGATAGGCTCAACTTAGGAATTGACACAAACGGTGACCACTGACAGGCAGCCAGTCGCACATTTGTGGCAAGAGTTAGAAGACCCCGGGTTTCCGGAGCGACAACTAACACACCACGGAGGCAACTATAGCTACCTGCGTGGAATCACTGGACCCAAGGAAGAATAAAAAATAGGAGATGTTAGTGCGGACCAAAGCTTTATGGCAAACAGGAAAAAATCGTGGGTAAGACCGCAAAGAAAAAGAGCAACCGTGGACACGTGTTTCGGACTCGTTGGTCCTCATCAGCACGGTGTAGCTAAGTTGAAAGGATAGGCTCAACTTAGGAATTGACACAAACGGTGACCACTGACAGGCAGCCAGTCGCACATTTGTGGCAAGAGTTAGAAGACCCCGGGTTTCCGGAGCGACAACTAACACACCACGGAGGCAACTATAGCTACCTGCGTGGAATCACTGGACCCAAGGAAGAATAAAAAATAGGAGATGTTAGTGCGGACCAAAGCTTTATGGCAAACAGGAAAAAATCGTGGGTAAGACCGCAAAGAAAAAGAGCAACCGTGGACACGTGTTTCGGACTCGTTGGTCCTCATCAGCACGGTGTAGCTAAGTTGAAAGGATAGGCTCAACTTAGGAATTGACACAAACGGTGACCACTGACAGGCAGCCAGTCG
This sequence comes from Rutpela maculata, assembly GCA_936432065.2. Lineage (NCBI taxonomy): Eukaryota > Metazoa > Arthropoda > Insecta > Coleoptera > Cerambycidae > Rutpela > Rutpela maculata. Next base: position 40,625 of record CAKZFB020000009.1, read on the forward strand.
CACATTTGTGGCAAGAGTTAGAAGACCCCGGGTTTCCGGAGCGACAACTAACACACCACGGAGGCAACTATAGCTACCTGCGTGGAATCACTGGACCCAAGGAAGAATAAAAAATAGGAGATGTTAGTGCGGACCAAAGCTTTATGGCAAACAGGAAAAAATCGTGGGTAAGACCGCAAAGAAAAAGAGCAACCGTGGACACGTGTTTCGGACTCGTTGGTCCTCATCAGCACGGTGTAGCTAAGTTGAAAGGATAGGCTCAACTTAGGAATTGACACAAACGGTGACCACTGACAGGCAGCCAGTCGCACATTTGTGGCAAGAGTTAGAAGACCCCGGGTTTCCGGAGCGACAACTAACACACCACGGAGGCAACTATAGCTACCTGCGTGGAATCACTGGACCCAAGGAAGAATAAAAAATAGGAGATGTTGGAGATGGTCCGCACTAACATCTCCGCACTAACATCTCCTATTTTTTATTCTTCCTTGGGTCCAGTGATTCCACGCAGGTAGCTATAGTTGCCTCCGTGGTGTGTTAGTTGTCGCTCCGGAAACCCGGGGTCTTCTAACTCTTGCCACAAATGTGCGACTGGCTGCCTGTCAGTGGTCACCGTTTGTGTCAATTCCTAAGTTGAGCCTATCCTTTCAACTTAGCTACACCGTGCTGATGAGGACCAACGAGTCCGAAACACGTGTCCACGGTTGCTCTTTTTCTTTGCGGTCTTACCCACGATTTTTTCCTGTTTGCCATAAAGCTTTGGTCCGCACTAACATCTCCTATTTTTTATTCTTCCTTGGGTCCAGTGATTCCACGCAGGTAGCTATAGTTGCCTCCGTGGTGTGTTAGTTGTCGCTCCGGAAACCCGGGGTCTTCTAACTCTTGCCACAAATGTGCGACTGGCTGCCTGTCAGTGGTCACCGTTTGTGTCAATTCCTAAGTTGAGCCTATCCTTTCAACTTAGCTACACCGTGCTGATGAGGACCAACGAGTCCGAAACACGTGTCCACGGTTGCTCTTTTTCTTTGCGGACTTACCCACGATTTTTTCCTGTTTGCCATAAAGCTTTGGTCCGCACTAACATCTCCTATTTTTTATTCTTCCTTGGGTCCAGTGATTCCACGCAGGTAGCTATAGTTGCCTCCGTGGTGTGTTAGTTGTCGCTCCGGAAACCCGGGGTCTTCTAACTCTTGCCACAAATGTGCGACTGGCTGCCTGTCAGTGGTCACCGTTTGTGTCAATTCCTAAGTTGAGCCTATCCTTTCAACTTAGCTACACCGTGCTGATGAGGACCAACGAGTCCGAAACACGTGTCCACGGTTGCTCTTTTTCTTTGCGGTCTTACCCACGATTTTTTCCTGTTTGCCATAAAGCTTTGGTCCGCACTAACATCTCCTATTTTTTATTCTTCCTTGGGTCCAGTGATTCCACGCAGGTAGCTATAGTTGCCTCCGTGGTGTGTTAGTTGTCGCTCCGGAAACCCGGGGTCTTCTAACTCTTGCCACAAATGTGCGACTGGCTGCCTGTCAGTGGTCACCGTTTGTGTCAATTCCTAAGTTGAGCCTATCCTTTCAACTTAGCTACACCGTGCTGATGAGGACCAACGAGTCCGAAACACGTGTCCACGGTTGCTCTTTTTCTTTGCGGTCTTACCCACGATTTTTTCCTGTTTGCCATAAAGCTTTGGTCCGCACTAACATCTCCTATTTTTTATTCTTCCTTGGGTCCAGTGATTCCACGCAGGTAGCTATAGTTGCCTCCGTGGTGTGTTAGTTGTCGCTCCGGAAACCCGGGGTCTTCTAACTCTTGCCACAAATGTGCGACTGGCTGCCTGTCAGTGGTCACCGTTTGTGTCAATTCCTAAGTTGAGCCTATCCTTTCAACTTAGCTACACCGTGCTGATGAGGACCAACGAGTCCGAAACACGTGTCCACGGTTGCTCTTTTTCTTTGCGGTCTTACCCACGATTTTTTCCTGTTTGCCATAAAGCTTTGGTCCGCACTAACATCTCCTATTTTTTATTCTTCCTTGGGTCCAGTGATTCCACGCAGGTAGCTATAGTTGCCTCCGTGGTGTGTTAGTTGTCGCTCCGGAAACCCGGGGTCTTCTAACTCTTGCCACAAATGTGCGACTGGCTGCCTGTCAGTGGTCACCGTTTGTGTCAATTCCTAAGTTGAGCCTATCCTTTCAACTTAGCTACACCGTGCTGATGAGGACCAACGAGTCCGAAACACGTGTCCACGGTTGCTCTTTTTCTTTGCGGTCTTACCCACGATTTTTTCCTGTTTGCCATAAAGCTTTGGTCCGCACTAACATCTCCTATTTTTTATTCTTCCTTGGGTCCAGTGATTCCACGCAGGTAGCTATAGTTGCCTCCGTGGTGTGTTAGTTGTCGCTCCGGAAACCCGGGGTCTTCTAACTCTTGCCACAAATGTGCGACTGGCTGCCTGTCAGTGGTCACCGTTTGTGTCAATTCCTAAGTTGAGCCTATCCTTTCAACTTAGCTACACCGTGCTGATGAGGACCAACGAGTCCGAAACACGTGTCCACGGTTGCTCTTTTTCTTTGCGGTCTTACCCACGATTTTTTCCTGTTTGCCATAAAGCTTTGGTCCGCACTAACATCTCCTATTTTTTATTCTTCCTTGGGTCCAGTGATTCCACGCAGGTAGCTATAGTTGCCTCCGTGGTGTGTTAGTTGTCGCTCCGGAAACCCGGGGTCTTCTAACTCTTGCCACAAATGTGCGACTGGCTGCCTGTCAGTGGTCACCGTTTGTGTCAATTCCTAAGTTGAGCCTATCCTTTCAACTTAGCTACACCGTGCTGATGAGGACCAACGAGTCCGAAACACGTGTCCACGGTTGCTCTTTTTCTTTGCGGTCTTACCCACGATTTTTTCCTGTTTGCCATAAAGCTTTGGTCCGCACTAACATCTCCTATTTTTTATTCTTCCTTGGGTCCAGTGATTCCACGCAGGTAGCTATAGTTGCCTCCGTGGTGTGTTAGTTGTCGCTCCGGAAACCCGGGGTCTTCTAACTCTTGCCACAAATGTGCGACTGGCTGCCTGTCAGTGGTCACCGTTTGTGTCAATTCCTAAGTTGAGCCTATCCTTTCAACTTAGCTACACCGTGCTGATGAGGACCAACGAGTCCGAAACACGTGTCCACGGTTGCTCTTTTTCTTTGCGGTCTTACCCACGATTTTTTCCTGTTTGCCATAAAGCTTTGGTCCGCACTAACATCTCCTATTTTTTATTCTTCCTTGGGTCCAGTGATTCCACGCAGGTAGCTATAGTTGCCTCCGTGGTGTGTTAGTTGTCGCTCCGGAAACCCGGGGTCTTCTAACTCTTGCCACAAATGTGCGACTGGCTGCCTGTCAGTGGTCACCGTTTGTGTCAATTCCTAAGTTGAGCCTATCCTTTCAACTTAGCTACACCGTGCTGATGAGGACCAACGAGTCCGAAACACGTGTCCACGGTTGCTCTTTTTCTTTGCGGTCTTACCCACGATTTTTTCCTGTTTGCCATAAAGCTTTGGTCCGCACTAACATCTCCTATTTTTTATTCTTCCTTGGGTCCAGTGATTCCACGCAGGTAGCTATAGTTGCCTCCGTGGTGTGTTAGTTGTCGCTCCGGAAACCCGGGGTCTTCTAACTCTTGCCACAAATGTGCGACTGGCTGCCTGTCAGTGGTCACCGTTTGTGTCAATTCCTAAGTTGAGCCTATCCTTTCAACTTAGCTACACCGTGCTGATGAGGACCAACGAGTCCGAAACACGTGTCCACGGTTGCTCTTTTTCTTTGCGGTCTTACCCACGATTTTTTCCTGTTTGCCATAAAGCTTTGGTCCGCACTAACATCTCCTATTTTTTATTCTTCCTTGGGTCCAGTGATTCCACGCAGGTAGCTATAGTTGCCTCCGTGGTGTGTTAGTTGTCGCTCCGGAAACCCGGGGTCTTCTAACTCTTGCCACAAATGTGCGACTGGCTGCCTGTCAGTGGTCACCGTTTGTGTCAATTCCTAAGTTGAGCCTATCCTTTCAACTTAGCTACACCATGCTGATGAGGACCAACGAGTCCGAAACACGTGTCCACGGTTGCTCTTTTTCTTTGCGGTCTTACCCACGATTTTTTCCTGTTTGCCATAAAGCTTTGGTCCGCACTAACATCTCCTATTTTTTATTCTTCCTTGGGTCCAGTGATTCCACGCAGGTAGCTATAGTTGCCTCCGTGGTGTGTTAGTTGTCGCTCCGGAAACCCGGGGTCTTCTAACTCTTGCCACAAATGTGCGACTGGCTGCCTGTCAGTGGTCACCGTTTGTGTCAATTCCTAAGTTGAGCATATCCTTTCAACTTAGCTACACCGTGCTGATGAGGACCAACGAGTCCGAAACACGTGTCCACGGTTGCTCTTTTTCTTTGCGGTCTTACCCACGATTTTTTCCTGTTTGCCATAAAGCTTTGGTCCGCACTAACATCTCCTATTTTTTATTCTTCCTTGGGTCCAGTGATTCCACGCAGGTAGCTATAGTTGCCTCCGTGGTGTGTTAGTTGTCGCTCCGGAAACCCGGGGTCTTCTAACTCTTGCCACAAATGTGCGACTGGCTGCCTGTCAGTGGTCACCGTTTGTGTCAATTCCTAAGTTGAGCCTATCCTTTCAACTTAGCTACACCGTGCTGATGAGGACCAACGAGTCCGAAACACGTGTCCACGGTTGCTCTTTTTCTTTGCGGTCTTACCCACGATTTTTTCCTGTTTGCCATAAAGCTTTGGTCCGCACTAACATCTCCTATTTTTTATTCTTCCTTGGGTCCAGTGATTCCACGCAGGTAGCTATAGTTGCCTCCGTGGTGTGTTAGTTGTCGCTCCGGAAACCCGGGGTCTTCTAACTCTTGCCACAAATGTGCGACTGGCTGCCTGTCAGTGGTCACCGTTTGTGTCAATTCCTAAGTTGAGCCTATCCTTTCAACTTAGCTACACCGTGCTGATGAGGACCAACGAGTCCGAAACACGTGTCCACGGTTGCTCTTTTTCTTTGCGGTCTTACCCACGATTTTTTCCTGTTTGCCATAAAGCTTTGGTCCGCACTAACATCTCCTATTTTTTATTCTTCCTTGGGTCCAGTGATTCCACGCAGGTAGCTATAGTTGCCTCCGTGGTGTGTTAGTTGTCGCTCCGGAAACCCGGGGTCTTCTAACTCTTGCCACAAATGTGCGACTGGCTGCCTGTCAGTGGTCACCGTTTGTGTCAATTCCTAAGTTGAGCCTATCCTTTCAACTTAGCTACACCGTGCTGATGAGGACCAACGAGTCCGAAACACGTGTCCACGGTTGCTCTTTTTCTTTGCGGTCTTACCCACGATTTTTTCCTGTTTGCCATAAAGCTTTGGTCCGCACTAACATCTCCTATTTTTTATTCTTCCTTGGGTCCAGTGATTCCACGCAGGTAGCTATAGTTGCCTCCGTGGTGTGTTAGTTGTCGCTCCGGAAACCCGGGGTCTTCTAACTCTTGCCACAAATGTGCGACTGGCTGCCTGTCAGTGGTCACCGTTTGTGTCAATTCCTAAGTTGAGCCTATCCTTTCAACTTAGCTACACCGTGCTGATGAGGACCAACGAGTCCGAAACACGTGTCCACGGTTGCTCTTTTTCTTTGCGGTCTTACCCACGATTTTTTCCTGTTTGCCATAAAGCTTTGGTCCGCACTAACATCTCCTATTTTTTATTCTTCCTTGGGTCCAGTGATTCCACGCAGGTAGCTATAGTTGCCTCCGTGGTGTGTTAGTTGTCGCTCCGGAAACCCGGGGTCTTCTAACTCTTGCCACAAATGTGCGACTGGCTGCCTGTCAGTGGTCACCGTTTGTGTCAATTCCTAAGTTGAGCCTATCCTTTCAACTTAGCTACACCGTGCTGATGAGGACCAACGAGTCCGAAACACGTGTCCACGGTTGCTCTTTTTCTTTGCGGTCTTACCCACGATTTTTTCCTGTTTGCCATAAAGCTTTGGTCCGCACTAACATCTCCTATTTTTTATTCTTCCTTGGGTCCAGTGATTCCACGCAGGTAGCTATAGTTGCCTCCGTGGTGTGTTAGTTGTCGCTCCGGAAACCCGGGGTCTTCTAACTCTTGCCACAAATGTGCGACTGGCTGCCTGTCAGTGGTCACCGTTTGTGTCAATTCCTAAGTTGAGCCTATCCTTTCAACTTAGCTACACCGTGCTGATGAGGACCAACGAGTCCGAAACACGTGTCCACGGTTGCTCTTTTTCTTTGCGGTCTTACCCACGATTTTTTCCTGTTTGCCATAAAGCTTTGGTCCGCACTAACATCTCCTATTTTTTATTCTTCCTTGGGTCCAGTGATTCCACGCAGGTAGCTATAGTTGCCTCCGTGGTGTGTTAGTTGTCGCTCCGGAAACCCGGGGTCTTCTAACTCTTGCCACAAATGTGCGACTGGCTGCCTGTCAGTGGTCACCGTTTGTGTCAATTCCTAAGTTGAGCCTATCCTTTCAACTTAGCTACACCGTGCTGATGAGGACCAACGAGTCCGAAACACGTGTCCACGGTTGCTCTTTTTCTTTGCGGTCTTACCCACGATTTTTTCCTGTTTGCCATAAAGCTTTGGTCCGCACTAACATCTCCTATTTTTTATTCTTCCTTGGGTCCAGTGATTCCACGCAGGTAGCTATAGTTGCCTCCGTGGTGTGTTAGTTGTCGCTCCGGAAACCCGGGGTCTTCTAACTCTTGCCACAAATGTGCGACTGGCTGCCTGTCAGTGGTCACCGTTTGTGTCAATTCCTAAGTTGAGCCTATCCTTTCAACTTAGCTACACCGTGCTGATGAGGACCAACGAGTCCGAAACACGTGTCCACGGTTGCTCTTTTTCTTTGCGGTCTTACCCACGATTTTTTCCTGTTTGCCATAAAGCTTTGGTCCGCACTAACATCTCCTATTTTTTATTCTTCCTTGGGTCCAGTGATTCCACGCAGGTAGCTATAGTTGCCTCCGTGGTGTGTTAGTTGTCGCTCCGGAAACCCGGGGTCTTCTAACTCTTGCCACAAATGTGCGACTGGCTGCCTGTCAGTGGTCACCGTTTGTGTCAATTCCTAAGTTGAGCCTATCCTTTCAACTTAGCTACACCGTGCTGATGAGGACCAACGAGTCCGAAACACGTGTCCACGGTTGCTCTTTTTCTTTGCGGTCTTACCCACGATTTTTTCCTGTTTGCCATAAAGCTTTGGTCCGCACTAACATCTCCTATTTTTTATTCTTCCTTGGGTCCAGTGATTCCACGCAGGTAGCTATAGTTGCCTCCGTGGTGTGTTAGTTGTCGCTCCGGAAACCCGGGGTCTTCTAACTCTTGCCACAAATGTGCGACTGGCTGCCTGTCAGTGGTCACCGTTTGTGTCAATTCCTAAGTTGAGCCTATCCTTTCAACTTAGCTACACCGTGCTGATGAGGACCAACGAGTCCGAAACACGTGTCCACGGTTGCTCTTTTTCTTTGCGGTCTTACCCACGATTTTTTCCTGTTTGCCATAAAGCTTTGGTCCGCACTAACATCTCCTATTTTTTATTCTTCCTTGGGTCCAGTGATTCCACGCAGGTAGCTATAGTTGCCTCCGTGGTGTGTTAGTTGTCGCTCCGGAAACCCGGGGTCTTCTAACTCTTGCCACAAATGTGCGACTGGCTGCCTGTCAGTGGTCACCGTTTGTGTCAATTCCTAAGTTGAGCCTATCCTTTCAACTTAGCTACACCGTGCTGATGAGGACCAACGAGTCCGAAACACGTGTCCACGGTTGCTCTTTTTCTTTGCGGTCTTACCCACGATTTTTTCCTGTTTGCCATAAAGCTTTGGTCCGCACTAACATCTCCTATTTTTTATTCTTCCTTGGGTCCAGTGATTCCACGCAGGTAGCTATAGTTGCCTCCGTGGTGTGTTAGTTGTCGCTCCGGAAACCCGGGGTCTTCTAACTCTTGCCACAAATGTGCGACTGGCTGCCTGTCAGTGGTCACCGTTTGTGTCAATTCCTAAGTTGAGCCTATCCTTTCAACTTAGCTACACCGTGCTGATGAGGACCAACGAGTCCGAAACACGTGTCCACGGTTGCTCTTTTTCTTTGCGGTCTTACCCACGATTTTTTCCTGTTTGCCATAAAGCTTTGGTCCGCACTAACATCTCCTATTTTTTATTCTTCCTTGGGTCCAGTGATTCCACGCAGGTAGCTATAGTTGCCTCCGTGGTGTGTTAGTTGTCGCTCCGGAAACCCGGGGTCTTCTAACTCTTGCCACAAATGTGCGACTGGCTGCCTGTCAGTGGTCACCGTTTGTGTCAATTCCTAAGTTGAGCCTATCCTTTCAACTTAGCTACACCGTGCTGATGAGGACCAACGAGTCCGAAACACGTGTCCACGGTTGCTCTTTTTCTTTGCGGTCTTACCCACGATTTTTTCCTGTTTGCCATAAAGCTTTGGTCCGCACTAACATCTCCTATTTTTTATTCTTCCTTGGGTCCAGTGATTCCACGCAGGTAGCTATAGTTGCCTCCGTGGTGTGTTAGTTGTCGCTCCGGAAACCCGGGGTCTTCTAACTCTTGCCACAAATGTGCGACTGGCTGCCTGTCAGTGGTCACCGTTTGTGTCAATTCCTAAGTTGAGCCTATCCTTTCAACTTAGCTACACCGTGCTGATGAGGACCAACGAGTCCGAAACACGTGTCCACGGTTGCTCTTTTTCTTTGCGGTCTTACCCACGATTTTTTCCTGTTTGCCATAAAGCTTTGGTCCGCACTAACATCTCCTATTTTTTATTCTTCCTTGGGTCCAGTGATTCCACGCAGGTAGCTATAGTTGCCTCCGTGGTGTGTTAGTTGTCGCTCCGGAAACCCGGGGTCTTCTAACTCTTGCCACAAATGTGCGACTGGCTGCCTGTCAGTGGTCACCGTTTGTGTCAATTCCTAAGTTGAGCCTATCCTTTCAACTTAGCTACACCGTGCTGATGAGGACCAACGAGTCCGAAACACGTGTCCACGGTTGCTCTTTTTCTTTGCGGTCTTACCCACGATTTTTTCCTGTTTGCCATAAAGCTTTGGTCCGCACTAACATCTCCTATTTTTTATTCTTCCTTGGGTCCAGTGATTCCACGCAGGTAGCTATAGTTGCCTCCGTGGTGTGTTAGTTGTCGCTCCGGAAACCCGGGGTCTTCTAACTCTTGCCACAAATGTGCGACTGGCTGCCTGTCAGTGGTCACCGTTTGTGTCAATTCCTAAGTTGAGCCTATCCTTTCAACTTAGCTACACCGTGCTGATGAGGACCAACGAGTCCGAAACACGTGTCCACGGTTGCTCTTTTTCTTTGCGGTCTTACCCACGATTTTTTCCTGTTTGCCATAAAGCTTTGGTCCGCACTAACATCTCCTATTTTTTATTCTTCCTTGGGTCCAGTGATTCCACGCAGGTAGCTATAGTTGCCTCCGTGGTGTGTTAGTTGTCGCTCCGGAAACCCGGGGTCTTCTAACTCTTGCCACAAATGTGCGACTGGCTGCCTGTCAGTGGTCACCGTTTGTGTCAATTCCTAAGTTGAGCCTATCCTTTCAACTTAGCTACACCGTGCTGATGAGGACCAACGAGTCCGAAACACGTGTCCACGGTTGCTCTTTTTCTTTGCGGTCTTACCCACGATTTTTTCCTGTTTGCCATAAAGCTTTGGTCCGCACTAACATCTCCTATTTTTTATTCTTCCTTGGGTCCAGTGATTCCACGCAGGTAGCTATAGTTGCCTCCGTGGTGTGTTAGTTGTCGCTCCGGAAACCCGGGGTCTTCTAACTCTTGCCACAAATGTGCGACTGGCTGCCTGTCAGTGGTCACCGTTTGTGTCAATTCCTAAGTTGAGCCTATCCTTTCAACTTAGCTACACCGTGCTGATGAGGACCAACGAGTCCGAAACACGTGTCCACGGTTGCTCTTTTTCTTTGCGGTCTTACCCACGATTTTTTCCTGTTTGCCATAAAGCTTTGGTCCGCACTAACATCTCCTATTTTTTATTCTTCCTTGGGTCCAGTGATTCCACGCAGGTAGCTATAGTTGCCTCCGTGGTGTGTTAGTTGTCGCTCCGGAAACCCGGGGTCTTCTAACTCTTGCCACAAATGTGCGACTGGCTGCCTGTCAGTGGTCACCGTTTGTGTCAATTCCTAAGTTGAGCCTATCCTTTCAACTTAGCTACACCGTGCTGATGAGGACCAACGAGTCCGAAACACGTGTCCACGGTTGCTCTTTTTCTTTGCGGTCTTACCCACGATTTTTTCCTGTTTGCCATAAAGCTTTGGTCCGCACTAACATCTCCTATTTTTTATTCTTCCTTGGGTCCAGTGATTCCACGCAGGTAGCTATAGTTGCCTCCGTGGTGTGTTAGTTGTCGCTCCGGAAACCCGGGGTCTTCTAACTCTTGCCACAAATGTGCGACTGGCTGCCTGTCAGTGGTCACCGTTTGTGTCAATTCCTAAGTTGAGCCTATCCTTTCAACTTAGCTACACCGTGCTGATGAGGACCAACGAGTCCGAAACACGTGTCCACGGTTGCTCTTTTTCTTTGCGGTCTTACCCACGATTTTTTCCTGTTTGCCATAAAGCTTTGGTCCGCACTAACATCTCCTATTTTTTATTCTTCCTTGGGTCCAGTGATTCCACGCAGGTAGCTATAGTTGCCTCCGTGGTGTGTTAGTTGTCGCTCCGGAAACCCGGGGTCTTCTAACTCTTGCCACAAATGTGCGACTGGCTGCCTGTCAGTGGTCACCGTTTGTGTCAATTCCTAAGTTGAGCCTATCCTTTCAACTTAGCTACACCGTGCTGATGAGGACCAACGAGTCCGAAACACGTGTCCACGGTTGCTCTTTTTCTTTGCGGTCTTACCCACGATTTTTTCCTGTTTGCCATAAAGCTTTGGTCCGCACTAACATCTCCTATTTTTTATTCTTCCTTGGGTCCAGTGATTCCACGCAGGTAGCTATAGTTGCCTCCGTGGTGTGTTAGTTGTCGCTCCGGAAACCCGGGGTCTTCTAACTCTTGCCACAAATGTGCGACTGGCTGCCTGTCAGTGGTCACCGTTTGTGTCAATTCCTAAGTTGAGCCTATCCTTTCAACTTAGCTACACCGTGCTGATGAGGACCAACGAGTCCGAAACACGTGTCCACGGTTGCTCTTTTTCTTTGCGGTCTTACCCACGATTTTTTCCTGTTTGCCATAAAGCTTTGGTCCGCACTAACATCTCCTATTTTTTATTCTTCCTTGGGTCCAGTGATTCCACGCAGGTAGCTATAGTTGCCTCCGTGGTGTGTTAGTTGTCGCTCCGGAAACCCGGGGTCTTCTAACTCTTGCCACAAATGTGCGACTGGCTGCCTGTCAGTGGTCACCGTTTGTGTCAATTCCTAAGTTGAGCCTATCCTTTCAACTTAGCTACACCGTGCTGATGAGGACCAACGAGTCCGAAACACGTGTCCACGGTTGCTCTTTTTCTTTGCGGTCTTACCCACGATTTTTTCCTGTTTGCCATAAAGCTTTGGTCCGCACTAACATCTCCTATTTTTTATTCTTCCTTGGGTCCAGTGATTCCACGCAGGTAGCTATAGTTGCCTCCGTGGTGTGTTAGTTGTCGCTCCGGAAACCCGGGGTCTTCTAACTCTTGCCACAAATGTGCGACTGGCTGCCTGTCAGTGGTCACCGTTTGTGTCAATTCCTAAGTTGAGCCTATCCTTTCAACTTAGCTACACCGTGCTGATGAGGACCAACGAGTCCGAAACACGTGTCCACGGTTGCTCTTTTTCTTTGCGGTCTTACCCACGATTTTTTCCTGTTTGCCATAAAGCTTTGGTCCGCACTAACATCTCCTATTTTTTATTCTTCCTTGGGTCCAGTGATTCCACGCAGGTAGCTATAGTTGCCTCCGTGGTGTGTTAGTTGTCGCTCCGGAAACCCGGGGTCTTCTAACTCTTGCCACAAATGTGCGACTGGCTGCCTGTCAGTGGTCACCGTTTGTGTCAATTCCTAAGTTGAGCCTATCCTTTCAACTTAGCTACACCGTGCTGATGAGGACCAACGAGTCCGAAACACGTGTCCACGGTTGCTCTTTTTCTTTGCGGTCTTACCCACGATTTTTTCCTGTTTGCCATAAAGCTTTGGTCCGCACTAACATCTCCTATTTTTTATTCTTCCTTGGGTCCAGTGATTCCACGCAGGTAGCTATAGTTGCCTCCGTGGTGTGTTAGTTGTCGCTCCGGAAACCCGGGGTCTTCTAACTCTTGCCACAAATGTGCGACTGGCTGCCTGTCAGTGGTCACCGTTTGTGTCAATTCCTAAGTTGAGCCTATCCTTTCAACTTAGCTACACCATGCTGATGAGGACCAACGAGTCCGAAACACGTGTCCACGGTTGCTCTTTTTCTTTGCGGTCTTACCCACGATTTTTTCCTGTTTGCCATAAAGCTTTGGTCCGCACTAACATCTCCTATTTTTTATTCTTCCTTGGGTCCAGTGATTCCACGCAGGTAGCTATAGTTGCCTCCGTGGTGTGTTAGTTGTCGCTCCGGAAACCCGGGGTCTTCTAACTCTTGCCACAAATGTGCGACTGGCTGCCTGTCAGTGGTCACCGTTTGTGTCAATTCCTAAGTTGAGCATATCCTTTCAACTTAGCTACACCGTGCTGATGAGGACCAACGAGTCCGAAACACGTGTCCACGGTTGCTCTTTTTCTTTGCGGTCTTACCCACGATTTTTTCCTGTTTGCCATAAAGCTTTGGTCCGCACTAACATCTCCTATTTTTTATTCTTCCTTGGGTCCAGTGATTCCACGCAGGTAGCTATAGTTGCCTCCGTGGTGTGTTAGTTGTCGCTCCGGAAACCCGGGGTCTTCTAACTCTTGCCACAAATGTGCGACTGGCTGCCTGTCAGTGGTCACCGTTTGTGTCAATTCCTAAGTTGAGCCTATCCTTTCAACTTAGCTACACCGTGCTGATGAGGACCAACGAGTCCGAAACACGTGTCCACGGTTGCTCTTTTTCTTTGCGGTCTTACCCACGATTTTTTCCTGTTTGCCATAAAGCTTTGGTCCGCACTAACATCTCCTATTTTTTATTCTTCCTTGGGTCCAGTGATTCCACGCAGGTAGCTATAGTTGCCTCCGTGGTGTGTTAGTTGTCGCTCCGGAAACCCGGGGTCTTCTAACTCTTGCCACAAATGTGCGACTGGCTGCCTGTCAGTGGTCACCGTTTGTGTCAATTCCTAAGTTGAGCCTATCCTTTCAACTTAGCTACACCGTGCTGATGAGGACCAACGAGTCCGAAACACGTGTCCACGGTTGCTCTTTTTCTTTGCGGTCTTACCCACGATTTTTTCCTGTTTGCCATAAAGCTTTGGTCCGCACTAACATCTCCTATTTTTTATTCTTCCTTGGGTCCAGTGATTCCACGCAGGTAGCTATAGTTGCCTCCGTGGTGTGTTAGTTGTCGCTCCGGAAACCCGGGGTCTTCTAACTCTTGCCACAAATGTGCGACTGGCTGCCTGTCAGTGGTCACCGTTTGTGTCAATTCCTAAGTTGAGCCTATCCTTTCAACTTAGCTACACCGTGCTGATGAGGACCAACGAGTCCGAAACACGTGTCCACGGTTGCTCTTTTTCTTTGCGGTCTTACCCACGATTTTTTCCTGTTTGCCATAAAGCTTTGGTCCGCACTAACATCTCCTATTTTTTATTCTTCCTTGGGTCCAGTGATTCCACGCAGGTAGCTATAGTTGCCTCCGTGGTGTGTTAGTTGTCGCTCCGGAAACCCGGGGTCTTCTAACTCTTGCCACAAATGTGCGACTGGCTGCCTGTCAGTGGTCACCGTTTGTGTCAATTCCTAAGTTGAGCCTATCCTTTCAACTTAGCTACACCGTGCTGATGAGGACCAACGAGTCCGAAACACGTGTCCACGGTTGCTCTTTTTCTTTGCGGTCTTACCCACGATTTTTTCCTGTTTGCCATAAAGCTTTGGTCCGCACTAACATCTCCTATTTTTTATTCTTCCTTGGGTCCAGTGATTCCACGCAGGTAGCTATAGTTGCCTCCGTGGTGTGTTAGTTGTCGCTCCGGAAACCCGGGGTCTTCTAACTCTTGCCACAAATGTGCGACTGGCTGCCTGTCAGTGGTCACCGTTTGTGTCAATTCCTAAGTTGAGCCTATCCTTTCAACTTAGCTACACCGTGCTGATGAGGACCAACGAGTCCGAAACACGTGTCCACGGTTGCTCTTTTTCTTTGCGGTCTTACCCACGATTTTTTCCTGTTTGCCATAAAGCTTTGGTCCGCACTAACATCTCCTATTTTTTATTCTTCCTTGGGTCCAGTGATTCCACGCAGGTAGCTATAGTTGCCTCCGTGGTGTGTTAGTTGTCGCTCCGGAAACCCGGGGTCTTCTAACTCTTGCCACAAATGTGCGACTGGCTGCCTGTCAGTGGTCACCGTTTGTGTCAATTCCTAAGTTGAGCCTATCCTTTCAACTTAGCTACACCGTGCTGATGAGGACCAACGAGTCCGAAACACGTGTCCACGGTTGCTCTTTTTCTTTGCGGTCTTACCCACGATTTTTTCCTGTTTGCCATAAAGCTTTGGTCCGCACTAACATCTCCTATTTTTTATTCTTCCTTGGGTCCAGTGATTCCACGCAGGTAGCTATAGTTGCCTCCGTGGTGTGTTAGTTGTCGCTCCGGAAACCCGGGGTCTTCTAACTCTTGCCACAAATGTGCGACTGGCTGCCTGTCAGTGGTCACCGTTTGTGTCAATTCCTAAGTTGAGCCTATCCTTTCAACTTAGCTACACCGTGCTGATGAGGACCAACGAGTCCGAAACACGTGTCCACGGTTGCTCTTTTTCTTTGCGGTCTTACCCACGATTTTTTCCTGTTTGCCATAAAGCTTTGGTCCGCACTAACATCTCCTATTTTTTATTCTTCCTTGGGTCCAGTGATTCCACGCAGGTAGCTATAGTTGCCTCCGTGGTGTGTTAGTTGTCGCTCCGGAAACCCGGGGTCTTCTAACTCTTGCCACAAATGTGCGACTGGCTGCCTGTCAGTGGTCACCGTTTGTGTCAATTCCTAAGTTGAGCCTATCCTTTCAACTTAGCTACACCGTGCTGATGAGGACCAACGAGTCCGAAACACGTGTCCACGGTTGCTCTTTTTCTTTGCGGTCTTACCCACGATTTTTTCCTGTTTGCCATAAAGCTTTGGTCCGCACTAACATCTCCTATTTTTTATTCTTCCTTGGGTCCAGTGATTCCACGCAGGTAGCTATAGTTGCCTCCGTGGTGTGTTAGTTGTCGCTCCGGAAACCCGGGGTCTTCTAACTCTTGCCACAAATGTGCGACTGGCTGCCTGTCAGTGGTCACCGTTTGTGTCAATTCCTAAGTTGAGCCTATCCTTTCAACTTAGCTACACCGTGCTGATGAGGACCAACGAGTCCGAAACACGTGTCCACGGTTGCTCTTTTTCTTTGCGGTCTTACCCACGATTTTTTCCTGTTTGCCATAAAGCTTTGGTCCGCACTAACATCTCCTATTTTTTATTCTTCCTTGGGTCCAGTGATTCCACGCAGGTAGCTATAGTTGCCTCCGTGGTGTGTTAGTTGTCGCTCCGGAAACCCGGGGTCTTCTAACTCTTGCCACAAATGTGCGACTGGCTGCCTGTCAGTGGTCACCGTTTGTGTCAATTCCTAAGTTGAGCCTATCCTTTCAACTTAGCTACACCGTGCTGATGAGGACCAACGAGTCCGAAACACGTGTCCACGGTTGCTCTTTTTCTTTGCGGTCTTACCCACGATTTTTTCCTGTTTGCCATAAAGCTTTGGTCCGCACTAACATCTCCTATTTTTTATTCTTCCTTGGGTCCAGTGATTCCACGCAGGTAGCTATAGTTGCCTCCGTGGTGTGTTAGTTGTCGCTCCGGAAACCCGGGGTCTTCTAACTCTTGCCACAAATGTGCGACTGGCTGCCTGTCAGTGGTCACCGTTTGTGTCAATTCCTAAGTTGAGCCTATCCTTTCAACTTAGCTACACCGTGCTGATGAGGACCAACGAGTCCGAAACACGTGTCCACGGTTGCTCTTTTTCTTTGCGGTCTTACCCACGATTTTTTCCTGTTTGCCATAAAGCTTTGGTCCGCACTAACATCTCCTATTTTTTATTCTTCCTTGGGTCCAGTGATTCCACGCAGGTAGCTATAGTTGCCTCCGTGGTGTGTTAGTTGTCGCTCCGGAAACCCGGGGTCTTCTAACTCTTGCCACAAATGTGCGACTGGCTGCCTGTCAGTGGTCACCGTTTGTGTCAATTCCTAAGTTGAGCCTATCCTTTCAACTTAGCTACACCGTGCTGATGAGGACCAACGAGTCCGAAACACGTGTCCACGGTTGCTCTTTTTCTTTGCGGTCTTACCCACGATTTTTTCCTGTTTGCCATAAAGCTTTGGTCCGCACTAACATCTCCTATTTTTTATTCTTCCTTGGGTCCAGTGATTCCACGCAGGTAGCTATAGTTGCCTCCGTGGTGTGTTAGTTGTCGCTCCGGAAACCCGGGGTCTTCTAACTCTTGCCACAAATGTGCGACTGGCTGCCTGTCAGTGGTCACCGTTTGTGTCAATTCCTAAGTTGAGCCTATCCTTTCAACTTAGCTACACCGTGCTGATGAGGACCAACGAGTCCGAAACACGTGTCCACGGTTGCTCTTTTTCTTTGCGGTCTTACCCACGATTTTTTCCTGTTTGCCATAAAGCTTTGGTCCGCACTAACATCTCCTATTTTTTATTCTTCCTTGGGTCCAGTGATTCCACGCAGGTAGCTATAGTTGCCTCCGTGGTGTGTTAGTTGTCGCTCCGGAAACCCGGGGTCTTCTAACTCTTGCCACAAATGTGCGACTGGCTGCCTGTCAGTGGTCACCGTTTGTGTCAATTCCTAAGTTGAGCCTATCCTTTCAACTTAGCTACACCGTGCTGATGAGGACCAACGAGTCCGAAACACGTGTCCACGGTTGCTCTTTTTCTTTGCGGTCTTACCCACGATTTTTTCCTGTTTGCCATAAAGCTTTGGTCCGCACTAACATCTCCTATTTTTTATTCTTCCTTGGGTCCAGTGATTCCACGCAGGTAGCTATAGTTGCCTCCGTGGTGTGTTAGTTGTCGCTCCGGAAACCCGGGGTCTTCTAACTCTTGCCACAAATGTGCGACTGGCTGCCTGTCAGTGGTCACCGTTTGTGTCAATTCCTAAGTTGAGCCTATCCTTTCAACTTAGCTACACCGTGCTGATGAGGACCAACGAGTCCGAAACACGTGTCCACGGTTGCTCTTTTTCTTTGCGGTCTTACCCACGATTTTTTCCTGTTTGCCATAAAGCTTTGGTCCGCACTAACATCTCCTATTTTTTATTCTTCCTTGGGTCCAGTGATTCCACGCAGGTAGCTATAGTTGCCTCCGTGGTGTGTTAGTTGTCGCTCCGGAAACCCGGGGTCTTCTAACTCTTGCCACAAATGTGCGACTGGCTGCCTGTCAGTGGTCACCGTTTGTGTCAATTCCTAAGTTGAGCCTATCCTTTCAACTTAGCTACACCGTGCTGATGAGGACCAACGAGTCCGAAACACGTGTCCACGGTTGCTCTTTTTCTTTGCGGTCTTACCCACGATTTTTTCCTGTTTGCCATAAAGCTTTGGTCCGCACTAACATCTCCTATTTTTTATTCTTCCTTGGGTCCAGTGATTCCACGCAGGTAGCTATAGTTGCCTCCGTGGTGTGTTAGTTGTCGCTCCGGAAACCCGGGGTCTTCTAACTCTTGCCACAAATGTGCGACTGGCTGCCTGTCAGTGGTCACCGTTTGTGTCAATTCCTAAGTTGAGCCTATCCTTTCAACTTAGCTACACCGTGCTGATGAGGACCAACGAGTCCGAAACACGTGTCCACGGTTGCTCTTTTTCTTTGCGGTCTTACCCACGATTTTTTCCTGTTTGCCATAAAGCTTTGGTCCGCACTAACATCTCCTATTTTTTATTCTTCCTTGGGTCCAGTGATTCCACGCAGGTAGCTATAGTTGCCTCCGTGGTGTGTTAGTTGTCGCTCCGGAAACCCGGGGTCTTCTAACTCTTGCCACAAATGTGCGACTGGCTGCCTGTCAGTGGTCACCGTTTGTGTCAATTCCTAAGTTGAGCCTATCCTTTCAACTTAGCTACACCGTGCTGATGAGGACCAACGAGTCCGAAACACGTGTCCACGGTTGCTCTTTTTCTTTGCGGTCTTACCCACGATTTTTTCCTGTTTGCCATAAAGCTTTGGTCCGCACTAACATCTCCTATTTTTTATTCTTCCTTGGGTCCAGTGATTCCACGCAGGTAGCTATAGTTGCCTCCGTGGTGTGTTAGTTGTCGCTCCGGAAACCCGGGGTCTTCTAACTCTTGCCACAAATGTGCGACTGGCTGCCTGTCAGTGGTCACCGTTTGTGTCAATTCCTAAGTTGAGCCTATCCTTTCAACTTAGCTACACCGTGCTGATGAGGACCAACGAGTCCGAAACACGTGTCCACGGTTGCTCTTTTTCTTTGCGGTCTTACCCACGATTTTTTCCTGTTTGCCATAAAGCTTTGGTCCGCACTAACATCTCCTATTTTTTATTCTTCCTTGGGTCCAGTGATTCCACGCAGGTAGCTATAGTTGCCTCCGTGGTGTGTTAGTTGTCGCTCCGGAAACCCGGGGTCTTCTAACTCTTGCCACAAATGTGCGACTGGCTGCCTGTCAGTGGTCACCGTTTGTGTCAATTCCTAAGTTGAGCCTATCCTTTCAACTTAGCTACACCGTGCTGATGAGGACCAACGAGTCCGAAACACGTGTCCACGGTTGCTCTTTTTCTTTGCGGTCTTACCCACGATTTTTTCCTGTTTGCCATAAAGCTTTGGTCCGCACTAACATCTCCTATTTTTTATTCTTCCTTGGGTCCAGTGATTCCACGCAGGTAGCTATAGTTGCCTCCGTGGTGTGTTAGTTGTCGCTCCGGAAACCCGGGGTCTTCTAACTCTTGCCACAAATGTGCGACTGGCTGCCTGTCAGTGGTCACCGTTTGTGTCAATTCCTAAGTTGAGCCTATCCTTTCAACTTAGCTACACCGTGCTGATGAGGACCAACGAGTCCGAAACACGTGTCCACGGTTGCTCTTTTTCTTTGCGGTCTTACCCACGATTTTTTCCTGTTTGCCATAAAGCTTTGGTCCGCACTAACATCTCCTATTTTTTATTCTTCCTTGGGTCCAGTGATTCCACGCAGGTAGCTATAGTTGCCTCCGTGGTGTGTTAGTTGTCGCTCCGGAAACCCGGGGTCTTCTAACTCTTGCCACAAATGTGCGACTGGCTGCCTGTCAGTGGTCACCGTTTGTGTCAATTCCTAAGTTGAGCCTATCCTTTCAACTTAGCTACACCGTGCTGATGAGGACCAACGAGTCCGAAACACGTGTCCACGGTTGCTCTTTTTCTTTGCGGTCTTACCCACGATTTTTTCCTGTTTGCCATAAAGCTTTGGTCCGCACTAACATCTCCTATTTTTTATTCTTCCTTGGGTCCAGTGATTCCACGCAGGTAGCTATAGTTGCCTCCGTGGTGTGTTAGTTGTCGCTCCGGAAACCCGGGGTCTTCTAACTCTTGCCACAAATGTGCGACTGGCTGCCTGTCAGTGGTCACCGTTTGTGTCAATTCCTAAGTTGAGCCTATCCTTTCAACTTAGCTACACCGTGCTGATGAGGACCAACGAGTCCGAAACACGTGTCCACGGTTGCTCTTTTTCTTTGCGGTCTTACCCACGATTTTTTCCTGTTTGCCATAAAGCTTTGGTCCGCACTAACATCTCCTATTTTTTATTCTTCCTTGGGTCCAGTGATTCCACGCAGGTAGCTATAGTTGCCTCCGTGGTGTGTTAGTTGTCGCTCCGGAAACCCGGGGTCTTCTAACTCTTGCCACAAATGTGCGACTGGCTGCCTGTCAGTGGTCACCGTTTGTGTCAATTCCTAAGTTGAGCCTATCCTTTCAACTTAGCTACACCGTGCTGATGAGGACCAACGAGTCCGAAACACGTGTCCACGGTTGCTCTTTTTCTTTGCGGTCTTACCCACGATTTTTTCCTGTTTGCCATAAAGCTTTGGTCCGCACTAACATCTCCTATTTTTTATTCTTCCTTGGGTCCAGTGATTCCACGCAGGTAGCTATAGTTGCCTCCGTGGTGTGTTAGTTGTCGCTCCGGAAACCCGGGGTCTTCTAACTCTTGCCACAAATGTGCGACTGGCTGCCTGTCAGTGGTCACCGTTTGTGTCAATTCCTAAGTTGAGCCTATCCTTTCAACTTAGCTACACCGTGCTGATGAGGACCAACGAGTCCGAAACACGTGTCCACGGTTGCTCTTTTTCTTTGCGGTCTTACCCACGATTTTTTCCTGTTTGCCATAAAGCTTTGGTCCGCACTAACATCTCCTATTTTTTATTCTTCCTTGGGTCCAGTGATTCCACGCAGGTAGCTATAGTTGCCTCCGTGGTGTGTTAGTTGTCGCTCCGGAAACCCGGGGTCTTCTAACTCTTGCCACAAATGTGCGACTGGCTGCCTGTCAGTGGTCACCGTTTGTGTCAATTCCTAAGTTGAGCCTATCCTTTCAACTTAGCTACACCGTGCTGATGAGGACCAACGAGTCCGAAACACGTGTCCACGGTTGCTCTTTTTCTTTGCGGTCTTACCCACGATTTTTTCCTGTTTGCCATAAAGCTTTGGTCCGCACTAACATCTCCTATTTTTTATTCTTCCTTGGGTCCAGTGATTCCACGCAGGTAGCTATAGTTGCCTCCGTGGTGTGTTAGTTGTCGCTCCGGAAACCCGGGGTCTTCTAACTCTTGCCACAAATGTGCGACTGGCTGCCTGTCAGTGGTCACCGTTTGTGTCAATTCCTAAGTTGAGCCTATCCTTTCAACTTAGCTACACCGTGCTGATGAGGACCAACGAGTCCGAAACACGTGTCCACGGTTGCTCTTTTTCTTTGCGGTCTTACCCACGATTTTTTCCTGTTTGCCATAAAGCTTTGGTCCGCACTAACATCTCCTATTTTTTATTCTTCCTTGGGTCCAGTGATTCCACGCAGGTAGCTATAGTTGCCTCCGTGGTGTGTTAGTTGTCGCTCCGGAAACCCGGGGTCTTCTAACTCTTGCCACAAATGTGCGACTGGCTGCCTGTCAGTGGTCACCGTTTGTGTCAATTCCTAAGTTGAGCCTATCCTTTCAACTTAGCTACACCGTGCTGATGAGGACCAACGAGTCCGAAACACGTGTCCACGGTTGCTCTTTTTCTTTGCGGTCTTACCCACGATTTTTTCCTGTTTGCCATAAAGCTTTGGTCCGCACTAACATCTCCTATTTTTTATTCTTCCTTGGGTCCAGTGATTCCACGCAGGTAGCTATAGTTGCCTCCGTGGTGTGTTAGTTGTCGCTCCGGAAACCCGGGGTCTTCTAACTCTTGCCACAAATGTGCGACTGGCTGCCTGTCAGTGGTCACCGTTTGTGTCAATTCCTAAGTTGAGCCTATCCTTTCAACTTAGCTACACCGTGCTGATGAGGACCAACGAGTCCGAAACACGTGTCCACGGTTGCTCTTTTTCTTTGCGGTCTTACCCACGATTTTTTCCTGTTTGCCATAAAGCTTTGGTCCGCACTAACATCTCCTATTTTTTATTCTTCCTTGGGTCCAGTGATTCCACGCAGGTAGCTATAGTTGCCTCCGTGGTGTGTTAGTTGTCGCTCCGGAAACCCGGGGTCTTCTAACTCTTGCCACAAATGTGCGACTGGCTGCCTGTCAGTGGTCACCGTTTGTGTCAATTCCTAAGTTGAGCCTATCCTTTCAACTTAGCTACACCGTGCTGATGAGGACCAACGAGTCCGAAACACGTGTCCACGGTTGCTCTTTTTCTTTGCGGTCTTACCCACGATTTTTTCCTGTTTGCCATAAAGCTTTGGTCCGCACTAACATCTCCTATTTTTTATTCTTCCTTGGGTCCAGTGATTCCACGCAGGTAGCTATAGTTGCCTCCGTGGTGTGTTAGTTGTCGCTCCGGAAACCCGGGGTCTTCTAACTCTTGCCACAAATGTGCGACTGGCTGCCTGTCAGTGGTCACCGTTTGTGTCAATTCCTAAGTTGTGCCTATCCTTTCAACTTAGCTACACCGTGCTGATGAGGACCAATGAGTCCGAAACACGTGTCCACGGTTGCTCTTTTTCTTTGCGGTCTTACCCATGATTTTTTCCTGTTTGCCATAAAGCTTTGGTCCGCACTAACATCTCCTATTTTTTATTCTTCCTTGGGTCCAGTGATTCCACGCAGGTAGCTATAGTTGCCTCCGTGGTGTGTTAGTTGTCGCTCCGGAAACCCGGGGTCTTCTAACTCTTGCCACAAATGTGCGACTGGCTGCCTGTCAGTGGTCACCGTTTGTGTCAATTCCTAAGTTGTGCCTATCCTTTCAACTTAGCTACACCGTGCTGATGAGGACCAATGAGTCCGAAACACGTGTCCACGGTTGCTCTTTTTCTTTGCGGTCTTACCCATGATTTTTTCCTGTTTGCCATAAAGCTTTGGTCCGCACTAACATCTCCTATTTTTTATTCTTCCTTGGGTCCAGTGATTCCACGCAGGTAGCTATAGTTGCCTCCGTGGTGTGTTAGTTGTCGCTCCGGAAACCCGGGGTCTTCTAACTCTTGCCACAAATGTGCGACTGGCTGCCTGTCAGTGGTCACCGTTTGTGTCAATTCCTAAGTTGTGCCTATCCTTTCAACTTAGCTACACCGTGCTGATGAGGACCAATGAGTCCGAAACACGTGTCCACGGTTGCTCTTTTTCTTTGCGGTCTTACCCATGATTTTTTCCTGTTTGCCATAAAGCTTTGGTCCGCACTAACATCTCCTATTTTTTATTCTTCCTTGGGTCCAGTGATTCCACGCAGGTAGCTATAGTTGCCTCCGTGGTGTGTTAGTTGTCGCTCCGGAAACCCGGGGTCTTCTAACTCTTGCCACAAATGTGCGACTGGCTGCCTGTCAGTGGTCACCGTTTGTGTCAATTCCTAAGTTGTGCCTATCCTTTCAACTTAGCTACACCGTGCTGATGAGGACCAATGAGTCCGAAACACGTGTCCACGGTTGCTCTTTTTCTTTGCGGTCTTACCCATGATTTTTTCCTGTTTGCCATAAAGCTTTGGTCCGCACTAACATCTCCTATTTTTTATTCTTCCTTGGGTCCAGTGATTCCACGCAGGTAGCTATAGTTGCCTCCGTGGTGTGTTAGTTGTCGCTCCGGAAACCCGGGGTCTTCTAACTCTTGCCACAAA